>VDFB02159234.1:0-19772 GCA_007258455.2 Sequoia sempervirens | reverse complement strand
ACATTGCATTGGATAGTTAAGGCTTGATCCACCCCTTTCCCTGGTCAAACAATTGAGACGTGTTCCACATCGTGTTGGATAGTCAAAGCTTGATCTGCCTCCCTTTTCTTCTAGTCGTAGATGTTGTATGATTGAGAATATTTGTCATTGTTGCATACACATGTGTCTTGAATGTCTACTTTAGTGTTAGTTTGACATGGGGTCACCCTCTCACTAAAGTGGGGGATAAATGTAGTGTAGGAAAAAGTATCCCTTTTTCACACTTAATTAGGAATTAATATTAAAATGAACTTAATTATGCCTTAATTTAGTGTTGTAATATGTATTTTATATATTCACATTGAGTTTGGGGCCCTATTAATTAAAATGGGCTTAATTGTGCCTTAATGTGGTGTTGTAGAGTGTACCTCTTTACACTTTCACACTTATTTAGGGCTCCCTTAATTAATTGAGGTTAATTTTACTTAATTGGCCTCTTTAATTCAAATCCAAGCCTAATTAATTGCATTTTTTGAAGAGGAAAATATGACATTCATTAATGCCTAAACATAACACTTATCATTGAGCAATGTCTGTCCTAGGTAAGTGACCTAGGACCTAAATTTAAATTATGTTTTTTATGGTATTTTAATGATTTCAAATCTATATTCACATGTTGGCTTGTGTTATTTGAGTTTTGGGAAATTAATGCTACATATCTATAAATATAAGGTCATTTCACTAAGTTTCACCTAGCAAAATTTTATGAGCAAGTGTGATCTAAGAAATCTAAGAGTTCAAGAGCATTTTAAGGAATTCAAGAGCAGATTTATTGAAGAATTATTGCAGCAGTCAAGATCCAAATGTCATATCAAGGTCTTCTTGCATCATGCATGTTATTGGAGCTAATATGTTGATGTAGTGTTCAAGATCCATTCAAGCATTCAAGGCATTGTTTCAAATCAAGTTTCAAGATCAAGATCCACATCCATTGAAGTCATTTCATACCAGTTGCATATCTATATTCCAAGGTTCATCTAAGGGTTTGGTGAGTTGTGATATTGCTTTGTTCATTCATCATTCCTTCATGTTTCATTGTTTCATTACAAGGTTTAATTACCAAAATGGGTTTTGACCAAGGTAAACCCCCATTCACCATAAACAAAATGTTTTTCCCTCTTAATTTGTGTTTGTAGATTTAGGTGAAAGATATCTTGAAGATCTCTTGAAGAGAAAAATTGAAGAAGTTTTCATCTCATGGAAACTCAATTGTAGAATTTATTTCTGACACTCCGATCCTAAAACTTGGGAAAATTGAGAGATTCGGATTTTTTGCAAAGGCTCCCAAAAGCTACATAAAAACCCTAAACTAGGACCCATTCGCCCATGGGTGAATGAATCCCAAGTTAGCTTCAGTAGAGCACTTTGGGTGACTGGTGCATACCTTCTTACCTCTCTTAAATTTTTAATTTGATTTCTAGTTCCATCATTATTGAGCTTAATCTTCAAGATCCAAGTTGTAGATTACATTTTGGAGTTAGCTTGCTATTTTTTATTCTTTCTCCCAAAGTGGTGTTTAATCAGGACCCCCGCCCTTGCAAAAAAATGAAATTAGTAGATTCACACTTTGACTTGACTCACCTCAAGGTTGATAGTCCTTTTATTGTGTGGATCTCATTTCCTAATGAGATAAAGGAAAATAGGCCCCATCATTGAGTTCATCAACCCTATTTCCATAAAAACATTTAACCTATTTTTCTTTGTTTCACTTCCTTACACTAGATAGGTAAAAAACCTATTTACAATTAAACACCCTCCTTAATTACAAATTAGAGAGTACTTATGTAAATGATACAAATATGGGTCCCAAATATGAGGCCATGTTAGGTACCCATGTACAAATACAAATGCAATCTCTCACAAACATATAAAATGAGAAAACCCAGTGGGACAAAAATCCTCCCCAAAAGAGAGATGAAATAAAAAATGCTCTCCATGAAAAATGAGAGGATAAAATCCCATTCGAGGAAAAAGACCCTCCATAAGAGAGATGAAGAAGAGATGATTCAAACCCCTCTTAATGAAATAACCTACCACAAAGAATCATTGGAAGAACACTGGAATCCTTAATTAGGAAAGCAAAGGAAAGATAATTATGATGCTAGAAACCATATGAGAGTCACTCAAGGAATCAATTTAGAATCATGATAAAGCAACAACAAACTTGATGCCAAGGAACATTGGAACACTCAAAATATGGCACAACCCTCAAATTTAAATGAAGCAACATGAGATAGAACATCATTCTAATAATAAAATGAAGTGGAAAGATCAAAATTTCACCCTCCCAATTGTCAAAATATCTAAGTAATATCCAAGACACCCATTGGGGAAAACCTAAAATAATAATATACTTGGGATAGATACAAGAAAAAGTGCATTGATGGTAATGTAGAGCTCCTCAATACCTTTCTAATGTTGCAAGAATCACAAAAATTAGAGATTATGGCAAAAATTTATGATCTTGGGAGCTAAAAATGAAGATAGGACTTCAACTAGTAATAAATGTCACAAAATAAAAAATTTATGAAAAATAACCCGCACCACTGCAAAATTGACAAAGCCAACTTTTTGACAATATCTCATTTGAAAATTTTTGCCTCTTGGATTGCAAGTTATGGTGATTTGGAAAAACCCTAATTAGGGCACCTACAGACTAAACATGCACAATAATAAAGCCCCTTGGGGGCTAGTGGGTGGTCCACTATGTGACCACAGGCTATAGAATAGGTTAAAAAAAACCCATCACCCAACAACGATGGCACTGTTGGAGCGAGTAGTTGGGGGGCGGGGGGCCAAAGGCCATGATGCTTGGGGCTTAGCCCCCTGCTAAGGCGAATCCTAGGGTTTGTCCCCCCTATGACCACAGGCTCTACATGACAAGAACATAATAAATATGGTTGGGTTCGTAAGATATGGTTAGTGTAGGAGATGCAATTAACACTATCACCATAAATGTATGGTTTGCAGTGAGTTTAAACCTTATTTTTAATATTATAAAAGCTATCTAACCATAAAAAATGTACCAACCAATGTTAGACAATAATGACCATGTACACCGATTTAGATAGGGGTATGATGACACCAACCGATGCAAGAAATAAAATATACCACCAAGATTTTGATTCCATAGACTATTGTCGTTGATCTAAATATATATTGTACGAGTTGTACGGATTCGTATTTGCCTCATGCCCCAATAAAAAATGTCAAATTTCAATGATTTTATATTTGATCCTTAATTTATTGGACCTCTCAGATGCAATGGTGAGGTCGATTTTTTCCCATAATGCAAAATGCCTCAAAAAATCAGCTACCTTCCTAATCTAGAAATTGAAACCCTTCTTCAAACCCTTGCAAATCGGTCAAAACATGATGAAAATTGTAGTGCCCCACCACACAACCCTAGAGGAAGCTGCAATTAACTACTCAAACGTACTATTTTTTTTTTTGTTTAAGTATAATTAACATGCAAGATCACTATCCATTGCCAACAACCTCTAAGGTTACGAGACTGAGATTACTTAAAACCCAAACAAGAAACATGAATTGAAAACATCACATTTAATTACTTAATAAATTAAGAACACATACATTCCATACATGATATATTACAACAAAGCATAAGAAATACCACATGTTCCAATAACAATAATTTACCAATACGATTACACTCTCATTCCTTGAATGAGGTAAATCCAATAAGCATGATTACATATTACACAATTCCACCTCCATAACAAATGAGGGGTAATATAATACAATAACAGCTGAAAGAATAAGGCATGAAATAAAATTGGATCCCACGAGCTCTCCAACTGGAAATCTCGTCCACACGAACAAAATTACTACCCAATGGATTATGGTGCATGTTCCACCCAACCATGTGATATCTGAAGGCTCACCCCCCGTGCTAGAAGATAGTAACAAGGAATTCTATACAAGGCCATCAACCTCTAGACACAGGCTAACTCACACTGACACAACTAATCACATGAACCAAACATCCATAAGGATAACACAAGTACAACTCCAACATCACTGACATAGATCACATTACTTCCAGGAATAAAACAGATCGAGTATGATAAGAAGACCATACACATAAACCAAATACCAACTATTGTTGTAGAAAGAGTGTCATCACATAGCTCGACATGGGATCTCCTCTGGGAATCTTCCTAGGCTCTGTCCCCCACTATGGGTTATCCTGGTGACCTCTACCAAATCTTGACACCCATACTCACTCATGCATAATCAAATACCTCTTGTAAGGACAAGATAGATGACCTTGCCATTCCAGGCCTTCCTGTCTCATCCCAAGTCTATACAAGCCTTTGCGTCCACATGAGCGAGGTTCAATTATCTTAATTAATGTGAAATATCACTTAACTTAAGTACATTGATTTAGTTATCACTTGATTAAACCACCTTCGGTTATCCAAATAATTTTAAGTTTTGGCCCCTAATAGTTTTCACTTTTCTACTTGACAAATATACCAAAAACTAATCACTCAAGGAAATCCCAAGTAAAACCAACAAGATAAAAACTTACTCCAACTCTAGGAGGAACAATGAAAACTTTACTCCAACATAGAGGTAAAACTAAAACCTTCCAAACACCGTGGAGGCCACAAAGTCAAACCCTCTCCAAAAACATTGGAGGCCACAAAGGTCAAAACCCCTCCAAACACCGTGGAGGCAAACAAAGTAAAACCCTCTCCCAATACCAAGGACATTGACAAACCATCCCCACTCATGAAAACCGGCAAACAACAGATACAACAATACTTCCTACCCAAGGCAATACAACGGTTGACTAACAAAATACAACAACCCCAAAAGTTAAACCCCTTCTGGAAGACTTAACAACCCTTCTAATCAACTTCCCCAAAGCGAAAACAGAAGAAGTGCACATTCAAGAAGGGCGATCAAACATGAATTAAATCTATATTTGGATTTCCTAAATCCACTTCCTTTATTAACATTCAGTAATTTATTGCCTTAATAAAACTGATTTAATAACGTCTCTTTTAGACAAAAGATAAACTTTAACCAGATATTTAATTCCCTAATTGCTCTTCAATGAAAATAACATTTACTTCTATGATCCAAAACCTATCATTTAAAAATAACTATTGGTCCTTTGCACAGTAAATCATTTTAAAGTCAATTAATCTCGCTATTAAACACCTTACATTTAAATCCAATATTTGTCCTTTCAAATATATTATTTTAAAATAAAATCAATAACTTGATTATGAACACACTAATTTTTAATTCCTTGATTACACGTTTTATGAAAATAACTAATCTTTATCATACATTCATTGCAACCAATAAGAACTATGAATAATTATAAATCGCTTCCTTAATAATTTCATTTGATTTAAAGAAAATAACAATTTCTCTTAAAATCATTACCTTATTAAGTAACTATTTAAGCATTTGACAAGCAATAATGAATCTAAATCTAAAGATTTACTTCAGTTCCTCGACAAAATCTAAATATAAGAATCTCATTCCCCATTGAAGTCATTTCATTATAAAATCAAGACATACATCTTATATAATTAAAATAAAATATATTTAAACCTGTAAACATTATTTAAATATATATTTATATTTTTGATTAAAATTCCAACTCATTAAAAAAAAACTCAAATATTTTCCATTTATAAAAAAAAATACAAATAAAATCTATATACAAATATATATAAATTAAAAAGCATCTAAATAAAATAAAATTTAAAAAATATAATACCATTAAGTATATAATAGGGACATATATAATATATATTATATATAATATATAATATATAAAATATATATTATATATTATATAAAAATTATATATATTAAATATTAATTAAACTTTATAATAATAAGATTTTTTTTAATAATAATAAAAAGAACACCTGACCCCACCTCTAGGGGCACACAGTCCTCCCCACTTAAGGTGGCTTGTGTGTATATGCACACAACTTTGCCTCCCATTGTGAGACACTGTGGTGTATTCCACTACTACCACCTCCCATGCCACCGCAGGTATTCCACACACCACCATTAGGGTAGCGGCCCATGTGTATTCCACATAGTCTCACTATAGAGGGCTACGCTGACTTCAGTGTGTATTCCACACACCGGGCCTCCTTCTCGAGGTGGGCTGGTAGGGTTAACCTCCTCAATTTCACAAACAAAATCAATAAATTTATATTATTGATTTTAAAAACTCATTTTTTATAAAAATATAATAATAAAAGCCTCTGTTCTGGTAATTTCCAGAACATGATTTTTGTGCCAAAATTTTAATAGGGACAAGGTTTTGCAAAAAAATAGAATAGACCCAATAATGAATGAAAGAAATATATGTATATCCATATATATATATATATATATATATATTGAATATAAACCTAAGATCTCCATTTTACAACCAATTTGGACAAATTTTCAACAAGAAATTTTCAATAACACTAAATTCAAACAAGGTTTTCTAATTTTATTTGTTTCATTTTCAAAATTTTCTATTGTTACACTTGAAGGTTTCAGCTGCAAGTTTTTGTTTTGTTTACAAACATCTAAATTTCTTCAATATTTCAACTAGGTTTTCAAGAATGATTGCAACAAGTTTTCAAAACAAAAAACCAGATTTTCAAAACAATAAAAGACACAAAGAAAACCTATTTGAAGCTTGAAGGAGAATCTAGTGTTGAGTAAATCCAATTCTTTCAAAACCCTTTTCAAATCTTCCCTCCAATCCCAAGATGCATCCTCCAAAAATAAGAAACCCTCTTTTCTCTTTACCCCCAAATTTATTTCCCCAAGCATGAATAATAATCCCAATCCTTTTCATTTTTCCCAATTTAAGTCAATGCCCTAAAAAAAAATCCAAATATATATATATATATTTCAATTATAAATATCTTTCAACAATATAGATATTTTCATGCATTTACAAAATATCTTACTTTTAAATCATTTAACACAAAATTTAATTTCAAATAACTTGAAATCTTTTAATTTATGCATTTACAAGATATTTGCATTTTAACACTTTAAAACACAATTTAAATTTTCAAATAGATTTAAATCATTTACTTTATTATAAAATTTCTATTTCAAAATGAATTTAAAGCTTTTTAATAGCTTCTTTTCAAAAAGCATTTAAACTTTTAAAATCTTCTTTTCAAAGAATTTAACACTTTTAAAATCCCAAAAATAATAACTCAATTCAATTCCACACAATTAATTTAATTAATGAATAAAATAAATCTAATCCAAGATTAGATTATTTTATTAATTAAATTAAATTAATTAATAAATTCAATAATATTTCTAACATTACAACCAGATATATTTAATCATCAATTTAATTACACAAGCCATTTATTTACCTTTTCTACTTGCAATTAAATAAATCACGGAGAGAAGAACAACAAGGAAGCAACTTAACTCGACTAAAACCCAACGACACACTATGACTAGGGTGATGACTTGGCATGGAAAACCTAGCTACTATCTCCCAATCGAATACAATGGATGACATGCTCAACTCAAGGAAACTGTGTGGAGTCGATGTCCTGTGATCACAACTCGCTAACAAAGAGCATATCAACATGTATATATATAACATAATAAACAATAATCGAAGAGAAAAATCATGGACATAGGGCACTCGCAAGCGAGTGATGCGATCTCGTCCCCTTCACCAATACACTCATCATAGATTGACAGTTTCATCATAAACAAATATCTCATGCAATAGCATGTTACAATAACTAATCATCATTACACCAATTAAAACATGTCAAATAAAGCATCAGATAAGATACATCGCATCACACAAATAGACTATCACTCTATAAATAGCGATCAAATCGTACACACATGATAAAAGCATTCAAATAACCAAATGCACATCAAAGAAAAACAAGACCATCCTAAAAGTAAAACATAGGGTATTACAAAAATCACAAACAAATATCCAAAATTGACTTTCTAATGCTTTAGATTCAATGGATAGGTTCTCAAGACCCCAAATCACACTTATCAAAGATCTCATGCAAATATTGGTCCCTAAAATCTGGGAAGTATTCTACAACACTAAAGATTCGATGCCATGTATGAATTTAAGGTGAACTCCTCAACACCCTTAGGATCACCTGCATGATAAAATAATTTTCACAAGAGAGAAATGAAAGAAATATCATGTTATGATTGTGGATACAATATTACCATAATGAATATACAATGTACATACATATGGTTCCTTGCTTATAAAGGCAAGGTGAGGTAATGTACCAACATTAAATGACTATGTCATAATTAATTGACATGAATCAACATTAAATGACCTAGGACACAAGCATTAAATAAAATCCAACTAGATAAGATAAGTGACAACTAATGCTTAATTAGAAAGATTCGTTCCTAGGACCTAAGTGGACTTAACATGTAAATAGGACCTAGATAGGTAAAACACCTATTTACACCAACACAACATTTGTTTGCAAATGAATTGAATAGGTTTTTATTCAAGAATATTGTGCCTTCAAATAAGCCTCAAGATTTTGAATAGTTTTATAATATTAATATGGAAGAGAGTACCTAGTAATAACATTATATGCTTCTTATGCATTTGTGTTAGAGTATTCAATATATTTGTTTTGATGAATCTCAAAATGATCCATATGTCCCTAGATTGACATAGGATCTTATTGAACCTTATTCATTTAAGAATCCAAAATTAGAAATATTTGAGTTGAGTTTTGATTTATTCAAGCTTTAGTTATAACTAACAAAAGACACACATAAATCTAATAGATCTATAAACACTAGGAGTTTAAAGTCTAAAATTGTGTCACACTTTAAACCAACCCAATGGTTTCAAGAAAAAGAATTTTTGCTAAAAAGGGTTTTATTTGAAACTTTTCTTGCTTATGTTGAGCTATATGTTTTGAGCGAAAGGCTTTCAAGAAATCAAAAATAATATACAAATAAAAAAGAAGGGTAAATCTCAATCGTGTGTTTGTAGTAAAGGGATTTGAGTGGAATTATTTTAGGTGAAACTATTTTTCCTAAATTTTTTGAGCTAGCACCCTATATTGTAACTTAGCTTGGGCCTTTTCTTTTCAAAATAAGTAAAAACCTAACATCTTTTCTAGATTTCTTGAACTAGGTATAGTTTCAAAAAATTCTAAAAATACCATATGTTAGGACTTGGAGCCTAGGATATACAAATACATTTTTATATTTTATTTTATTTAGTGTTTTTAAATATTAATACAATTAGGTCATATGATCAAACATAAGGATAATTAAAATTTAAAAAGTATACTAATTTTTATTTTTAAATTTTAAGAAATATATGGTACACTAGGAGAGAGATTCCTCTCCAAAAGGGTATACTTTATATTTTATTATGATAAATAATTTATAAATAAAGTGGAGGGTCATCAAAATTATTAGTTTTTCAGTAAAGTTGACTTCAAAATTTTTTAAGAATTAAAAATTTTATTCATAGCCCCCCATGCACTAGATATAAGTTAGCTAAGTGGGAAAACAAATAAAGGAAAACATATTAAATTCATTATAGCGAAAATGGAGATTCATTGAACTTTGTGATTTTTTTTAGCAATTAATTTTTTATATTAAATTTATAAAAAACCATAGCAAAATATATTTTTTAAAATAAAAATTTATAAATGTAAACTACATTAAAAGTTTCACATTTCATTACTTTATACCATTTCAAAATTTAAAATATTTATGTTGCTTTCAAGTGCTTCAAGTTGAAAAACTAGATTTATGTTAGCTATTTCCTTTATAAAAGGGTGACATAGTTTTGAACTTTTACCTTGGGTTGATGACCTTAGTGGGCATGGGAAATGGATTCTATGCTAACTCTCAACAAAGAACTCTCACAAAAAATATTTATAACTTTTGAACTTAAGAAATATATAGTCATACATGTTCAAGAATATCACAAGATGAAAAATTACATCTCGAGGAGGTCTGAGAGTGGAACAAGGAGGGCTCAACATCCAAGGGATCCCAAAGGCCAAGGGAGGTTGTGTGGTAGGGATTAACTACTATGGTGGAGGAGGCATTAATGATCCATGGAGTTTTTTCCTTCCCCTATGTAGGTGATCTCCTATCTTTGTCAAGTTTCCTCCTTCCTCACTTCTACTTGATTATGTTGGTTTCTTTACTTTATGCTACATTAATTAGTCTAGCTAGTTTCTTCATCTCTTTTAGAATTCTCTTGAAGGAAGTAAAATTTCATTTATGATCTCTTAATGGATGGAGATCCCTCATCCAATAGCCCTGATGGGGTTTCAAATAGTGATATGGGTTTCAAATCTTTCCACAATGTGGTCGTAGAAGAGATTATGGGTGTATTGATCTTTGCAACTTTTATTTTGTGCCCTCATTGTGTGGCTAGTATTGATAGATTCGATGGAGGAGGACAAGGTAACCGATCTCCTAATAGCCCTAAATCTTTAACTATTTACCCTAATTCTAATATGCTAACTGCTCTAGATAATGAAAAAACTAGATTAAAAAACATTGCCATCTTTTTGGTAGTTGTGGATTGTAATAAACTCTTGGCTAGAAATATTTTAGATAATGAATTATAAATATTTGGGGTAAAAAAATTCAAAATCCAGGTTTCCTTTTGCATAATGATTCAAAAAGGAATTTTTTGTTAGTTTTCATAACCCTATAATGTAGGAAGTAGTTAATGCAAAGCAATCCTAGAATATTGGAAGTTGCACTTTCAGAGCTCTAAAATGGTCTCTAGAGGCCATTTATGCAGAGGTTTTGGCCTTTTCTGGCCCTTGTTGGATCACTGTTAAAAATGTTCCACCATTTAAGTGGGCATTCATCCCCCAACTAATTTCTCCTATTGGTCCAAAGTCATTAGAATTGACGATTCTAGGGTTACACTTCTATACATGGATGTTAGGGGTTTTGTTTCATTGCTATCCATGGTTGAAATATTTGAAACTATTGAAAAATTATCTTACAAGAGGCCCTGGTGTCTTGTGAAATTAAAGTTTTAGGAGGTTTAAATGTTTTCTACCTGTGTAGGAAGGAATGATGTATTTGAAAAAAAAACTACCCTATTATTCGAAATAGACCTAACAACATGAGGTTGAATATGAAATCTAACCTTTCTCCTATTAATGTTGGTCAGACTAGCTTTGGCTTGATTGTAAAACCCAGTGGTTCTATAACTAAATTAGACCATCTGATGGTTGGTTAAAATGAATCAAATGAGATTTTTTCTAAAGATATCTTTGTTCCCTCTTCAACTCATATAGGGGGTTCACCAACTCATAGTGAGTTGGCTCCCCTGGGTCAATATGGCAGGCATGTTAACCCTTCCTCTATGGAAATTAGCAACATTAAAATACCCCTAAGGATGTGGTTAATAATATGGTGTTAGAATCTCAACCATGCTCTAACACACATGTTGATAAACAAGATACCTTGAAGGCTGAGGACACTAGTTCCTCTGAAGATCCATTATATTTTAGGGCTCGTAGCTCTTCACCACCTCTTTTATGGGGAGCTGTTGGCCAACTAGCACTTGTCGAACCCTAATTCTACCCCTAATCTCATTGAAAGTTTACTTCCTCATTCCAAAATAGAAAAAAATAATGCACAAAAATTAGTAATGGAAAAAAATCATCCAAATATTACTTTAAACAATAATCTTCAAATGAAAATGTAAGTATTACAGTTTAATTGATCAAATAACAATAAAAAAAGCAAATTAAACAAGCAATTGATCAATTAAAGACACCACTCCAATGAAATTAGTCTACCATTGCTAAAATGATTCAAATATCATCAAAGAAGCCTAAATTCTAAACAAATTGAATCAATTAACAAAGAAAACTTGTAATCCCATTATGGATTGAGTGCAAATGGAGTGATAATGGATGTGGATTGCTCAATTTGACTAATCCATCATTGAGTTAATGCAACATCTTGATAATTTGACTAAAATGAAAAGTATTTATAGATTTTTGGAATGAATCAATGGTGAGGATTGAAAATTCTAATCACTGGAGGAAATCGAATTGAAGATGAAGACATGGATCAAGAAATAGATCAATGGTCCATAATTTAAGAAGGCATGGATTAAAGATTTTAATCAAGGGTCAATAATCCATGAGAGATTAACAAATCCCTAAATTTTAGGAAAGATGTTGGAGATATTTCATGTGGAGGGAAGAATTTGAATTTGAAAAGGGAATATTCCATGAGAATTTCTTTGTGCAAGTTGGAGGAATATTAGTCAATTAATAATTTAAAAAAATTATTTAATTGTGCAAGTTGAGGAATTAGAAACTTTAATTTAAAAAATTTAGAATTATTTAATCAAAGAGGGATAATGACATGTAATTGAATAATTTGACATTATTTAATCAAAAGAGAATAAAATTAGCATGTGAAGAGGGTGAATTAATCAAATAAAATTCATTATTTGATCAATAGGAGAAAAAGGTGAATTTAACTAAATAACTTGACATTATTTAATTGAATAGATGAAATAGTTGAATTAGGATAGAAATGGTGTTAATAAGCAAAGTGTGATATTTTTCAAGTGTCTATAGATAGAAGTTGAAAGAGTTGTAGTGGATACAAATAATAATATAGATCTTATTCCTAATGAAATGATAATCTCCAAAAATATTGGAAAATTGGAGATTGGTAGCTCCCCTTTGAATAATGAATCTAATTACGAGGTTAAAATCATTGTTAGAAATATTTGAAACAAAAGTCAAATGCATAGAAACTTGCAAAAATCCAAAATGTGCTTAGACTCCTATATTGAGAATGAAGGCTTGCTTGGGGGTTATTATCCTCAAAATTTAAACTCCATAGATGATGGGGAGAACAAGCTTGAAACTAAAAATATACAAAGTTTTAGATCCTTGTAGGCTACTAGGATTTTGACCCCAAATCAAATTAATATTTTTGAACCACAATTTGAGACCTTACCCAATTTGGAGCAAGAAAATAGTTAGTTGTTGATCATGAATAAGGAAAATCAAATTGACACCAACACCACCCATAATTAGGAGGGAAACAATAACATAGTTAAATGTAATGAGGATCATCCTCCAACTGTAGATTATAAAAATGTGGGTAATAAAGAAGCCTTTGCAAAAACTACTAGAAATGATTAATATCAAGAAGTGTCTAAAAGAAAGTAACCCCCAAAATTTGATAACTCTGCTAAGGAAAGAATCATTCTTGTTGGCATGGTAATGTGACTATCTGTGAATATAAAAGAAATAAGAGAACTAAGGAATCCCCAAATCTGTTCTCCAAAAGAGAAGAAGTTGAGAATTGTCTTCCTAAATGCTATGATAGCTTTAGGAAATCCATGGACACATCTCAATAGCTGTCATGATGGGTTTACAATATATATCATGGAATGTTAGGGGACTTGAGTCCCCTTATAGAACGAATATTGTTTGAAATTTTTTGAACTTATTTAAGGGAAAATATGTTTTCTTTCTTCAAGAGGTGAAGGCCACCAATTTTTTTCTTGAAACCAATCTTAACTTTATATGGAGGGAGTCAATCCTTTATGTAGCCAAACATGAGAAAGGGAAAGGGGGATGAGTCATTTTATTATCCAATACTTGTGCTCAACATGTGAAGGAAAATGGTTCTTCTCCATGTCAAAGAGCTACATGGGTAATCATTAAAAAGAATGGCTTTAAATTTGGTTTGTGCTCAGTATATGCCCCTAATGACTATAGGAGCATAAGTGGACTTCAAAAATGGATATATAGCCTCCCCAACATGGGATCCCCTAGATTATAGGAGGGGATTTTAATATGATTGAACACCAAGAAGATAAGACTAGAGGGATGAAACTAGAATGGAAGGGCAATGAACTCTACTTTTAGTCAAGATTGAAATTCAAACTCAACCTTTTTGACCCCCTAAGTGGTAAAAAAAAGATAAAAAATATGTATTTGGTACACCTAGTGCAACTCCCAAAAAGGAAATAATAGAATTTAATAGAGATTAGATAGAATTTATTCAAAAAAAATATTTCAACTTTGGTAAAGATGAAAAGGGATGTACCATCAGGGTTTACCCTTATACATAATCTGATCATCACCCTATCTTAGCAAAGATTAAGTTGAACACTATAAATAAAATTGAGCATAAAAGAGGAAGTAATTTCAAACTCAACACCAAAATCGTTAAGGATGAGGATTGCGATGATGTAGTGTCTACTCTAAGATAAGTTAATAGATGGATGTTAAAGGGCAGTTCAATGGCTGAAAGGTGGGAGCATAATGTTAGTGGGTGGAAAACCATTTTTCAAACCATAGGGAAGAAAAGAGCCATGGATAACAGAAAAAAAAGCTAATCTTAATGGGAAGCTTTTAATTGTTGAGTCAAACCTTCAAAATCACCCATCCAATATGAACCTAAATGAAGATTTGACAATAATCAAGAACTCTTTGAGAATATTGAAGAATAAGAAGATTTAAGGACTAAGGGTAAGATAAAAAATTATTTGGTTAAAGAATGGAGATAAAGGATTAAAATTCTTCTTTAGGATCCTAAAAGATAAAGAAGTAAAAGAAAAAGTTGATGAAATATGGGAAGAAAACAAGGCTATCCAAGATCAGGTGGAAATTAAGAATTCATTCTTTAATTTTATAAGAAGTTGTTTACTTTTGAGGGTAATAACTTGACCTGCCACAATGCAAGGAACTTTTGTAAACAACTCATTTTGAAAAAGTTGTCAGGGGAGGAAATCATTAATCTAGATAAAGAAGTCACTCTTGAGGAAGTTAAGATAGCCATTAATGTCGTAAATAATGATAAATCTCCCAGAGCTAATGGTCTTCTTGTGGAATTTTATAATAAAATGGATTAGTGAAGACTTGTTGCAGCTCTACAAAGAAGCTATTCAAAAAGGGTCTCTGGGACATAATTTTAATAAAGGAGTGAACAAAGTGATCCCTAAGGATGACAAAAAATCTCTCATCAAAAATTGGTGACCCTTTACCCTTCTTAATATTTCTTACAAAATTTTGGCCAAAGTGTTGGCTAATAGACTTGTAACTATTCTCCCTACCTTCATGAGAAATACCCAAATGGGTTTCATAAAGGGCATATATATATTAGAGAATCTATTGACTAGTTAGGAGGCCATGAACTGGGCCAAGCAATCTAATCAAAATGTGGTTACATGTTTCTACTTGAATTTAAGAAAGCATATGATAGAATTGAATGGGAGTTTGTGCTCATGAATTTGGAAGCATTTGGCTTCCCTAATAGTATTTTCCATTTGGTTAGAACTCTTATAAAATATATTACCACCCGAATAGAGATAAATGGCTCCTTAACTAAGGAATTCAAACTTGAAAGATCTATAAGGCAAGGATGTCCCCTAGCTCCTTCCCCTTTTGTCATTTCTTTTGATGCAATTTTCTACCTTTTAAGATATTCCTTTGCATCCCTAAGGGTTAGAGGCATTTCTCTCCCTAATATGGAGGACCTATTAAATCTATAATTTTCTAATGATACAACATTGTTCTTGAAATTAGAGGAGTACAATATGGATTCTCTTATGATGAAGCTTAGGCTATTCTATGATGCGGTTAAGTGCAAGAAGTTGGGTCCATGAAGAGGGGAAGTTTCGGCCAAAAAAAATATTCCAAAAGGAATAGGTACCCATTTAGGAACAGGAACCCGAGCCTTGGATCAGGAACTCATTCCTAAACGAGTACCTATTTTAAAAATAGAATGAGTAACCATTTTGAAAATAGAATGGGTACGTGTTCTAAATTATTTTGAAATTCCGACCACTTTTTGCTTGGATTTTAGGCTCGAGAAAGGTTTGGAAACTCGACCTTTAGCCTTTGACCTGCAACTAAAAAACTAAGGTAGATTCACTTGAGAAATGTCCAACTTTGGCAATATAGCTGATGGAATTTTAAAAAAAAAATCTATGAAATAAAAACCCATTATAGATCACGATGTCTAGTTTCCAAATATGTAATTTTTTTAAAAATATTTGATTACTTTTTCTATTTTTTAATTAATTTCTAAGCAAATTGGTCCATAAACTTGAAATATTAGACATTTTTGTTTTTCAATAAATTTTTATTTGTTAAATTTTTTGCAAAAAAGTTATATAACATCAATCTTCAAAATATTCTCTACACAATGAAAAAAAATAAAAAAATGTTTAGTTTAGGTCCAATTATGATGTCCATACATGTTGATTTAAAAAAAAACAATTAGGGCCAATAAAAATTCAATAAAAAAAATATTAAGAAAAAAATTACAAAAAGATATCCTCACCAATCTTCATGTTGTTACATATTATTTTTCCCAAAAGGAATTAGAAAAATACTTTTATTTAGGTCCAAAAATGGTGTTCGTACACGTGCATGGTATCGTAAAAAAAAGTGACTTTTTAAAAGTGGTTTTTATACATTCCTATTAAAGTTTAATTTGTATCATTTGGGTATTATAATAAATTACATATCCGGAAACTATATTCAAAATAATAAATTTCATATTACTGACTTTTTTAAAGATTCAATGTGTAAGTGCTTCAAATTTTTAGTCCAAGTGTGACAAATTATGAAAATCAACAAAAACACTTCAACTTTTTGAGCTTTTTGTGGACCCAACTTCTTGCATCAACCCATGCCTTAGGGGCCAAACTCTCAAATGCTAAATCCATTATGCCGAGATAGCAGGACACCCCTCTAAGCTGGTTTGTAGAATATAATGTCCAATTGGGAGGACCCAATAGGCAAGTGAGATAGCTTGGAATTCCATTTTCTATTAACCCTTGTTTAAAGGAAATGTGGTTGTGGATAAATGGAATAAACAATTTCTCTCTCCAGCTGGAAGAATATAAGTATGCCAAAAGATTTTATCCTCCTATAGTCTTTACTAATCCTTTGTGTGGCTTTTTAGCAGCTACCAGGTGAGTGAAATCCAAAAAAAGATCAATAATTTCTTGTGGTCAGATGGTAAAGGTAAGAGAAAGCAACACTCTATTAAAGTGGGAATGGTGTTGTTTGGGTAAGGCCAAAGGGGGATTGGAATTGAAAGATCTTAAACTACATGGTATGGCCCTTATTGTAAAATGGATCCTTAAAGCCATGAAAGGAAATGAACCTTGGAAAATACTAATAAGGAACAATATCCAACTTGTTGTTCCCAAATAGGCCAAAGAATGGAAGATACTTCCTTTTAGTGACTTGATAGCCTACATATCTTTCCAATAGTTCCTACAGGGTCTAATGTTTTTAGAAGCATATAGAAAAAATGAGAATTTTTGAATGAAAATATTGTTTACAGTGATATTATAGATGGAAATAATAAGATTCTTGAAAATAGATCCATATGGTGGAATATGAAGCACAATGATAAGCCATTAGCCTTAATCCAAGGATGCTCTGCCAAAATCTGTGCTGCCAAAGGCATTAAGTGTTTCAAGGATGCTTTTAATGAAGTCCAAATTAAAACTTGGGCCTCCTTAAGAAATGAATTCAATCTCCCTCCATCAAATTGGAGAACGTACTCTATGCTTAGAGAAGCATATAACTATTTAGCTGCCCAAAAGTAGTAATCAGGATAGGGACTACTTTAAATAGTTTAAATGGATAGATGACACTAAGCTTCAAACAGTTAATACCAAAATTGTTTATAAAACCTTATGTAATATTTTTTTGTATTTGATTATCTTAATTAGACCTAGAACCCTTCTCTAACTAGTAAACAATAGTAGTATTTTAAGGAAAAAATGGCCGAACACTATTGAACCAAAGAAAGATTGCTTTAAATGGTTGTTCATTCTTCAAAAAATACCTTACAAGGTGAAATGAAGAGAAAAATATATAGGGGGTAAAGTGGGGTGAATCACATATGATGTGATGAGAGACCTATTTTCCTCTATTTCATTAGGAAATGAGATCCCCACAAAGAATTGACTAACAACCTTTAGGTGAATCAAGTCAATGTGAGAATCTTCATATTTCCTTATGACTGAAGGATGAGGATCAAGATCAAACAACACTTTGGGAAGAAAAACTAAAAAATAACAAATCAACTCCAAAATGAAATCTAACACTTGAAACTTGAAGATTAATTATTTGACCCAAACACACTTTGACATGAGAGGCACATACACCATTTGATTTGATCACATCAGATTTGCATATTTTGAGACACTGTAGCTAGATTCATTTATCTAATGAGATCAAAATAAAATTTATCTAAGGTTGTGATTTCCATGACGGATGACAACTTTGTAAATATTTCTCTTCAAAAGGTCTTCAAGCCTTCTTCAACCTAAATCTGTAATCACACACACAAGAGAGATTTTTTTTGTTGTTGGGTGAATTGGGTTTTTCCTTGGTCAAACCCCATTTTGGTAATCAATTCTTCAATTAAAATAATGAAATGAAAGAGGGAATGAAGAATGAATAAAGCTATGTTACCACTCAACAAACCCTTGAATGAAACATTGATAATGGATATCTTAGGAGACTTGCAACTTGCATGAAATGGATAAATCAAATGTGTATCTTGATACATGAATAATGCTTTGAATACTTGAACTTGAATCTTGAAACCTACATCACAATGTTAGCTCTAGAAATATGCATGATGCAAGAAGACTTTGACATGATGAATAAATATTGATTGCTGCAATAAATCTCTAATACATTTTCTCTTGAATGATTTTGATTTCCTTTTATTCCTCTTGAAAATTCTCTTCAAATCTTGAATAATGCTAGGTTGCTTCTCTAGAAATTCTAGGTGAAAGTGAAATAATCTTGTATTTATAGGTATGTATCCTTAATTTCCTAAAATTCAAATATCACAAGCCGACATTAAATTATGGATTAGAAAACATTAAAATAACACCAAAAACATAATTTAAATTTAGGTCCAAAGATTTAGAGAGGACCCATTCACCCATGGGGGAATGGGTCCTAGGTCCCTATACTTGGAACACACATTGCTCAATGTAAAGTGTTATGTTTAGGAATTAATTATTGTTGGGTTTTCCATTCGAAAAATGTAATTTATTAGGCTTGTAAATGAATAAAAGGGATAATTAAGGCTTAATTAAGATCAATTTAATTAAGAGGACCCAAATAAGTGTGTAAATGTAAATGGGTACATTTAGCAACACTAAAACAAGGCATTATTAAGTCCATTTTAAATAGGAAGGCCCAAACAAGTGAGAAAATGTAAAGGGTTACATTTTTCTACACTACACAAGGTTTACCATACTGATATTGAATTGTTCAACATTTGTAGGAAAACATATCTTCTTTGATTGCTTTTATGTAAAGGAAGTGTGGAATTTATTTTTCTTTGATCTTAAAGGTTGGAAAGGTAACATTATTTGGATTGAAATTCTATTTGGAAATATATATAGACAATAAAGAAGGCAATTTATTCTAGTTAAATATTTCTAATGAAATAGTTTGGAAAATTTGGATTAATAGGAATGAGGAAAAGTTTTAGGGAACTAGGAGGTCACTTATTGAGTTTTATAAAGAACTCATTTTTTCACAATGTTGTTATGCAGGTCACCATTACTATGGAAATCTCAAAACATAAATTCATTTAAAAGCTGTTGGAAGATGGAAAAATCCAAGTGAACACAACATATATAAGATATGGGCATACTTTGGCCTTCA
>VDFB02159232.1:0-18506 GCA_007258455.2 Sequoia sempervirens | reverse complement strand
TTAAAAATCTATTAGTTTCAAAAAAAATTAGGGGGAGCACGGCCAAAATTCTGCTTTTTAGGAAGTGCCCAATTAGAAAATTAATAAAAAATCAAATATTCATTAAAAAATTATCACAAAATATTCAGTCCTTACTACATACTATTATCTAACTTCTGACTAGAGCGATTTTAAAAATACTACAAAAAAGTCCACTGCTCGGGTCACACAAGAGTTGCTATGTTATGTTTTTCTGACAGAAACAACAACAATTTGTGTGTGTCCCTCTTTTGAACCCCTTAATCTCAACCATTTTCAAAATAAATTAGTAGTTTAGAAAGTAGACTCGAAGCATTGCGGTCCTTGTTTTTGTTCCATAAAAAAAAATTGAGTGTAGCTATCCTCAATTTCACGTCCAAGGTCAGTATTTCCTGATTTCAGAAAAAAAGTGGCCACTTAAGCCCCTTTTTTGGGAACCATTTTGGTGCACTTACCCACCTAGCAATAATTACTTTTGAGCTAAGGAAGTGTTTTATTTCTTCAACAACTTTAAAAGGGAGGTGACAACACAAGAAAAAGGGGATTTTTCTAGAGGAACCGTGTTCTTTGTAAAAAAGAAGTGTTTCATTTAATATTTTCTTAAAGTTTTAATTTTTTTTTTAGAAGCAAGTTATAGAACTACTCTATTTTGGAAAATTATATCTATTAAGGTTTAAACTATTTTTGGATTGGCATCTGACCTTTGTTTCAAAATTAATTTTTAATTAAATCACAAACTATTGAGGGGAATTTATTCAGACTGCACATGTATGGCCTTTTTCAAGCTTTCTTTCTTTATATTGTTGTTTTGAATGAAACACTATGTCCTGCAAGCTATATCCTGGTAGTTTAAATATCATATTTCTATGCTTTATGCTTGTGTGATGGAATAACAATTTAGGAGAATTGGACTGTCATTGGACTTTTCCTATTTTTCTAAAAATCGTTATTCTATTGTGCTATGTTGTATTAGGAGATAGAGTTCTTGTAATTTCTAAAATATTGTTCTTTTACTCTAAGAAATCTTTATGTTTTATTAGAGATCAATGAAAATTTCTTGCGGAAAGATTTGAAAGTATGCACTATGCTTAAATTTAGCCTTTGTTGTTCGTTCTCTTTGCAACAATGAGGGGTTGTGGCATTTTGTGTCCTTTATATCAATCATAGGAATAACTTGAGTTTGAAATGTTGTAAAAGGTTTTCCACATCACCTTTTATGTTTTATATTTACATTTCCTTTCTCCCTTATCTCAAAATCCCAAAAGAAGAGCTGAATTTCTATAAAAAACCCAAAGGTATTCAGTGAGATGCAATTTGTCCCCCACTCGCTGAATTTCCCATAAGACTATCAGAGAGGTGAAAATTTTGATAATCAACATTATCAAATACATCTATTGCACCAAAATCCATTGGAGGTAGATTCATATCCATTTGAGTAGCCAAAGACTCTTCATGCATTTAATTCTAAACACCAACCCCCCTGGGTGGGTCCTAGTCACTATCATCACCCAAAGGCACACGCATCGGGTTCACCTCTTGCTAGTCAAAATATTGCAATACATAAAATATATTAAATACTTCCTCATCCTACTTGTCCTTAAGGGTTGTATTCTACCCTCTACCCTTGTTCCTAGATTTCAATAAAATAAATCCCTCTTGTTCTTCTTCTTCGCATAAAATAGGATACTTTCATTTATTAATCTTAGAGGTTCTGTGAGATGATATATTAGTATTGACTCTTGCATGGATAATTATTGCGCACTTTCTCTATAAATGAACATATTCATGACAAACCCTATGTATTGAAGGGTTTCATATTTGAGCTACTAGATCCATGAGGAAGAACCCAACTGTATTTCTAGAGAATCAAGTAGGGGGTTATTTAAATCATTCTCAATACAAAAACAAGTATAATTAATTACCTTTTAATCTAGCGCTTATTGTGATAGACCCATGGGATTTCCTAGCAACAAAGCAATCATATGCAAAATATCATTTCTCCAAAACTCTAATGGTAGCCTTGGGAGCCATACCCAAATCAAAACATGTGTTGGGAGCTCCTCTACAAGATTAAGACCATAGTACCATGATTTTAGAAACAACCCAAGTTGATTATAAAAATAAGGACCTCCTTCAAAATCCTTATTGCGATTTGTTAGGTAATTAAAAACAACCATGAAAAATTGTTGGTTGCAAGCAAAATATCCATCTCACCCTTCGGGTTCTAGGTTTGACAAGACAAAGATTTTGGAAATGGAATAGATACACAAATCCCATGAACTTCCAAATTAGAGTATGGTTAACCAGATAGTTGACATCCTCCTTTATAAAATCTGATTGGATTACCAAGACTAGATGATATGCACTCCTTTCAAGGTAGTCATTCACCTTAGGAATATGAGGAATGCCAATTTGGGAAGAGCCCTCTCCATTCAAAGATTTACTCAAGAATTTAATAGAGTTTTCATTCAAGGAAAGGGAAGGACCACTCCCTGAAACTACCTTAGTGAAAGTCATATTTTTTTATGAACTTGTGCCTCTTCCTAAGGCCATAACCAAGAAGGAAATATATAAGGAAAAATTAAAAAACAATAAAAATAAGCACCCAAAACTCCTACCCAAAACCACACATAACCTAAAAAAAACCACCCCCTCCCTCTTGAGCACTTAAAGGTAACTCACACTACCCACGCACCAACAAACACCTTCCCCCCTGAAACCCCATGCCAACATAGACAAGTGCATGCAGTAGATGAACTATGCAACAAGGGAATGCAATACCACATGCTTCAAACCAAACCTGCCCATGCCCATCCTTAGTTGATCTTCATTTTTACTTCAATTCATTATGATTTGGTGAATTTATTATTTTATTTTGATTCTTAGTTATTTTTTTTGTTCTTATTGGATGGTTTATTTATTTTCACTTCTTGGTTCTAGCCTTAGGGATTTAATTCCTTCTTTTTCTCCATTTGAATGTTAGACTTCATTTGTATATATTTTATATTTTATATAAGAATTGAAAACTTTCAAAATTATCCTTCCAACCTTAAAAAATAAAAAATTAATTGAATAATTTAGTTGAAATTAAACAACCAAAGATACACAATTAAATTTTATTGATTAATTTTGTTATATTTTGAAAATTTTGAATCTTTTAAAATAATTAGTTTTTAATCATAATAATTGATTGAGGATTCTTATATTAAAAAATAATAATAAATTTATTTTTGAGAATGGATATTTCATTAAAATTTAAAGAATAATTCAAGTGGATAATCCCAACTAATATCTTAAATATATTACAAAAAGAATCTAGATATATCTTATTAGATTGGTGTAAGCTTATTATGATATTGGTATTAGGATTCAATTGTGTAGTTTTTAAAGTCAAACTCATTGACCCATGTTTCATGAGTAGTGGTTCACAAGAACCCATCTCTCATGATAATGAATGGTCCACTAAACACTCATTGCATTCAGGTGATGCCCACAGAGATGAAACATTGGGCCTTTCCGAGAGGTCAGCCATCCCAGAACTACTCCAACTCAAGTGTGCTTAACCATGAAATTTTCCCCAAGGTTAAGCCCACTTAGCTTGCAACCCCATTTTAAAAACCTTCAAAAAAATTTGTGTTATATGAACCATTCATTATAGATCCCCTTTATCTCATCAATTGATATGTAGGAGGTACTCTTCCACAATGTGTCAAACTATGATATTGCTATCGAGATTTAACCATGTAGTTTTTTCGATTCAAACTTGTTAAACCATGTTTCATGAGTAGTGGTTCACAAGAACCCATATCTCATGATAATGAATAGTCCACGTATCAATTATTGCATCTAGGTGATTCTCATAGAGATGAAGCATTAGGCCTTCCTGGGAGGTCACCCATCCTATAACTACTCCAACTCTAGTGTGCTTAACAATGAATTTTTCCCCAAGGTTAAGCCCACTTACCTTGAAACACTATTTGAAAAACATTTTGCAAGTTTTGGGCCATTTGAAAAATTCATTAAATAGACCCTTTAGCTCATTAATTGATAAGTAGGAGATATTTTTCCATAGTGTGTCAAATTATGATATTGCTATCAAGAGTCACAAATGAGTTTTTTTAGTCAAAATCATTGACCCATGTTCCATGAGTAGTGGATCACAAGAGCCCATCTCTCATGATAATAAATGGTCCACTTATCGCTCATTGCATCTAGGTGATGCTCAAAGAGGTGAAGCATTAAGCCTTCCCGGGAGGTCATCCATCCTTGTAATACTCTAACTAAATTACACTTAATCATGGCCCCCCAAGGTTAAGCCTACTTAGCTTGCAAAATCATTTTCAAAACCTTTAGCAAGTGTTGTTCCTTATGAAAAAATCATTATAGATTCCCTTTATCCCATCAATTGATAAGTAGGATGTGTTAAGCATTGTAGTGTAGAAAAATGTACACCTTTACATTTTCACACTATGTTTGGGTCCCTTAATTAAATAGGACTTAATTAAGAATATAATTAGATCAATTATGAATTTGAAAGCCTAATTAATCCTATTTTTTGAAAGGGAAACTTGTATTAAACAATTGCAAGCATTAATTAAATTGGCTTGAAATTGGTGTGTCCTAGGTTTAGGGCCTAGGATTGATTCACCCAAGAGAAAATGTGTCCCCCTTAAGTTTAGGACCCAAAATTTTAATATGCTTTTGGTGAATTTTTCATGATTCAAATTCAAATTTTAATTATAAGCTTATAATGTTTAATTTTTGGGAAATTAGAAAAATACCTATAAATACCTAGTATTTTTACCAATTCAAAACATGTAGCAAGACAACAACTTTCACACGAGAAAATATTATTGTCAAGAGCATTGAAGAGAAGATTTATCAAGTATCTAAAACAAAAATCAAGATCAAGATCATCATGTAAAAGTTATTTGCATTAATATATATTTTTGGATCTCAAATTGTGATGTAGGTTTAAAGCATTCAAGTCAAGATTCAAGCATCAAGATCAACATTGAATCAAGCCATTTCATGCAAGATCAAGACCTTGGAGATATGTGTTATATTTTATTCCTTCAATTATCTCCATTCAAGGGTTTGGTGAGTTGCAACATAGCATTGTCCATTCAAATCATTCCTTCTCTTTATCATCATTTTATTTCAAGGTTTAATTACCAAAACACGGTTTGACCAAGGAAAACCTCTATTCATAAAAAAATAAAAAAAAATCATTTTCTTTGTGTTTATAGATTTACAAGTGAAGAAGGATTGAAGATTGATCAAAAGTGCAATTTTGCATAGTTGTCAAAGTTGTCAACTTTGTCGTCAAGATACAAAAACTAAGATCCAAAATTTATTTCTGACTTTTCAGAAGTGAAACCTGGGGAAAATAGAAGATTAGGTACATCTTTAGAGGACCCTAAAAGTTGAGCGGAAAATTCCTACTCATTCTCCCTAGGGTGAATCTATCCTAGGAGGACACTCAGAAGGATATTTTTGTGACAGGTGCATAAATTCATAACCTTCTCAGATCTACCAAAACTTTGGTGATTCTATTATATTAAGGTTTAAAATTGATGTTTCAAGTGTTACATTGCATAATTTCATTCATTTGGTATTTTTAATTTATCTCCCAAAAGTTCATTTTAGCTTGATTTACCTCATCCTCATTCATAAGGAAAACAACAATATTTCCATTAAGATTGGCTCATGCATAAGGGTTGAAAGTCAATCTTGCCATAGGGGATCTCTTTTTCCTAATTAAATAAGGAAAATAGTTGCATCATACCCCCCTTGTTATCATTTCATATTGGCAAACCTATTTCCCTATGTTTCAAGCATACTATCTAAAAGACAATAAAATCTATGCATCTACAACTCTATGTAGAAATAATGAATGAACACTTCCTTGAATAACTCTAGAGAAAAAATAAACAAGAACTGGTATTCTTCCTATGTTAATGGACCAATGGTAGGATGAAATTAGCTACAGTTTTTGTAAGGAGGAACAAATTGAATTCTATGTATAGGAGTTGGTGAAATGTAACACCATATATAAGTAGGTCACCTTTGAAAAGGATATTTTTTGTAGCCTATTGAAGGAGGATCAAACACAAGTCTATGTATAAGAATTGGTGAAATGTAGAACCTCATAGAGGTAGGTCACCTTTGGAGAGGTTATTTCCTACACTTTATGTAAGGAGGAAAAAACATAAGCCCGTGTTTAGGAATTGGTGAAATTTACCACCTTATAGAAGGTCACCTTTGGAAAGGATATTTCTTACAATTTTTGTAAGGAAGAGAAAACACAACTTCACATCTAGGAATTGGTGAAATGTAGAACCTTGTAGAAGTAGACCACATTTTGTTGTAGTATCCCACATAGATTCATAGCCTAGGTATCATTCAATTACTTCAAGGTCATTCCCAGATGCAAAATCATTCTTATTTCAATAAATTTGTGCATGCACTCATGCCTTAGTTACATAAGGTTACCATTTTATAATTTTTTTTTTAATTAGATTAAAACTAGAAGGGCCAATACCCATTACAATTCAACCATTAAGGAAAATGAGGGGCTCACAAGAAGTGAAACACCCAAAAGAATAAAGTAAAAATATAAAACTAAAACTTAAATAGTTTGACTAGTAAATAGTAACAAAGACAACACAAAAAAGATAAGAACATGACCACATAACACCTATAGGTCTCCCAACAACTTGAGACCAATAATTTCCTTCCACTCGTGAGCTAGGAAGTGGAGCTTCTCCTCAAAAGATAGAGGACCTTTTTGCATAATCTGAGTATCCACCACAACATCCAGAGCCAAGCTATCCACCGCCTTCCCTTTCATCTAATTGTGACAATCATTGCGCCCTTCCTTAGCCACCTATTTTTCCCAAACCTTCCTAATCTCCTATTAGAAGAGCTAAATGGTGAGGGAAGTGTTCTTCATAGTTTCCTTATTGTAATATGTTATGACCTAGATGAACTAAGTGGTTTTTTCCTAGTTCCTATGTATGGATTCAATCTCCATCTATAAATTATTTTTTTCCTCCCCCATGCCAACAATATCATGCACCTCTTTCAACTCATTATCCCATCTTTCCTAGTGCCCAAATGACTTATCCAAAGAGGCTATCATTTCTCAATGGCCTTTGTCCTCCACCTCCCCCGACCCAGGAACCTACTACAACAACATCTTATTCTGTAGATTTTGAATTCTCTCTTTAGTGGTAACCAATTGACCCAGAAGCCATTTAAGGATGTCATATTGGACATTAACCATCTCCAAAATTTCATTAGTTTTGGTATAGATGGGGTCTCCAAGAACACAAGCGTCAAAAGCAACCTTGGGTTTAGCATGAGTCCCCTCCAAATTTGTGCAAAAATTGAGGGAATTTGATGGCTAGAATTAATAATGGGGTGGTGTATTTACAAATAAATTCTTAATGACGTGAAAATATCCCCAATGAAAGGAAGAAAATAATTGAAAAAAACACATTGATAAAGTGAAAAAATTCATAGTTTTCTTCTTTTCCTTTTTTTTGATAATATTTTTTTAGTTAAAATTTTAAAAATGATTCTCTAAATATTAATGCAACTACATGAAGAACAACACCAAGTTAGATTTTTTAAACTAGGTCACACTTCCCATATTATGGTGATAAAGTCAATAATCATTTCATGATAAAATAGTTATGTTTTTCACTAGTTTATATATATATATATATATATCAAAAATCTATATAAAATATGTCAAGAGATATCCTATTTGATGAACTTAAATTGATAACACTTGATTTTATTTAACTAATTAACCTAAACTAACCTTATTAACAAAGTCTCATTTTCCTTTACATAATACAAATTATATTATAAAATAAGAATATCCATATTTTTAAAAAAGAAACAAATAAAATCATTCAGTTGAAATTGAAAGATTGCATTTTTGTATTCTTTAAAATATAAAGATATTATTTGTTTGCTTTCTTGATTTTATGTACATGCACTTTTAAACCCTAGTCTACAACTGATAAAGACCTCTCAAAGTAATAGAAAAGAATTGATACTAGCAAAAACTTATATACAGTGAGGATTGAGCTAGTTCTTATTTGTAAACCAGTTCCTATATATGATAACTCTCATTTTCTAGTGACTTGTGTATGAATATTGGGACCCCAGTGAGAAATACTAGACCCACCATAACATTAAACAAAGTTAGGTGATCCACCAAAACCTTTCTGGATTCATATATATTAAGTTTATTCAAATTGGTGTTGTTGACTTGAATTTTATGAAGAATGGAATTTTCAACTCTTTTCAGATCAATTGAAGACCTAGTGATGAACACCCTCACCCGTTTTCCATCTATAGCTATATGTTTGAAGATATGCAACATTTTTTCTATCCAAATTTTCATATCATGGGATAAGGTGATCTATAATCCTTTTGGGTTGGAAGAGTAGGATTGGTGGAATTGTCATCAAATCTAGTCACTTTGTAGGAAAGTCCTCTTTTCCCACCTCTTGTCAACCCAGTCACAAACTTTGGCATGAAATATTATTTCCCACAAATTTAGAATTGGTATGTGTTCCAATCATACCATTTACACACATGCCTTGCATTTCCTACCAAGGGCTTGGACCTACTTGCACTATCATAAACAATTAGATTTTTTAAATAATATTTTATGAGTATTAGGTTGTTTATATGAGAAAGAGCCTAAGCATAACATGTAATCTATTTATTTTCATTAGTTTAAAAGTAATATAAGGATTTTTAATTTCCACATGTAAGATTAGGATGGGAATGTTTCTGGAAAAAAAGACTAAGATTATTAATATTTTTTTAATAAAATATTTCATAAAAAATGAAGTCTTTTCTAAACAAATGTTTTATTTTTAATTATACTCAAGTCAAAAGTTCTTATATGAGCTTTGTTTTCTTAATTAATTATAATTATATAAATTTTTTCTATTGTATAAAGTAAAAGGTGAAGAGAACCTATAAGATTATTGATACAATAATATAGTTATACTAAGTAAACGAGGTGGGGAAGTTGCAAGAAAATTAGAAAGCCTTAGCATATTTTAAATTTCATCCCATTTTCCTGCAACCAAACATTAATTTTTGTAAGAATATATATTGAAACCCATCGCTTATGGATATCATCTCTTTTTACAACCACTAGATAGGTGGAAGAGGGGTATCAACAAATTTTTTATTTCATAGGTAGGATCAAGAATGCCATCTTCATCTTCCATAGCCTCAGGGATATCAATAAGATCCTAGTCTATGATCTGCTATAAGGTAAGCCAATTTTACTCAAGATTCCTTACATACTTATCAATTTTTCACTTAACCCACATGTATTCAACCTTCTGTACATGAGTGTAGCTTTTCTTGAGTTTTTCTAGGTTCATTATTCTATAATTAAAATCATGCCTCCTTTTGTGTTTTTCATTGTAACCCATTAGATCTCTATTTTTGTAGCTTTGGCTCTAGGAGATGTGGTGATGGAGTACCTACCAATTTTTAAAGGAAACTTGAATCCAAGTCTATGTGATTTAGCTTTTCTACAGTGAACAACCATGATTTATTTCCATAGCTCCATGAGCACAATCTTGTCACTAGGATACCTGGGGAGCATAGATGGGTATCCATCAAAATAACCAAATTAGATATATGTAAAAGTGGGAAACTATAGATACATGCAACTAAAACTCTTGACCAGATCCCATGCCTCATTTCATACCCTCTTCTTCTCAAGCTCTCTATCAAGCATGCACATATATGAAGAGAAAAGTGCATCATTGACTCTCCTGAAATGATTCATGATTTACTTTAGAGTCAATTGAGAGTAGTATTTATATACATGAACCTTACTTTTATCATCCTCTCACAACAACCCTAGAAATTTCCTCATAGAAGTGGAAAAATAAACTAGACATGAACTCATGTAAAACTTCAATGAAGTAGAAACCTTAGAAATTTAATCACAAATGGCATCACTTATCTACTTTCCCCAAAATATTTGTTGTTGTCTCTTCCTTATAACATGAATGTAACATTCACTCTTGAAGAGTGGTGGAAGTGGGAAATCCCTTAACTCTACCAAGAAGAGTTATCAAGTGATTTACCTCCTCAATGAATTCACTATAGTGAATGTTCTTAGGCCATCTTGAGATATTTGGCCTAGCAGTTTTGAGACATTGAGTGTTGATGGTTCTTTTACACTTATCAAGGTTATTGTCATAATGGGATTGAGAGTCCTCCATAGTGAGGTCAACATATGTATCAATACTTGGAAATCTGAACCTTTTATCAAAGAACTCTTCATCCAATCTTATAAGCACATTTCCATCTACATATCTGACACTTCTAATTACCTTGTGAAAATGGGTTGCTACTACAAGTACAAATTTTGGATTATGTGTTAACACTGAGAACAGAACCACCAAATGGATGCTACTCTCAACAATACATCTCATATTTGCATCAACTGGTTTCTTATTCACCCTTTTTATAAATTCATACATATGAATATGAGGGTGATCTCACAATACTGGTTTAAATTTTTTGGCCAAATTGGACTCTGAACTATTTTCTTCTAACTAAATCTTCACTTTCAGACACCTATAGTAGCTAAATTGTGAGGAATTTGAAGACGATGCAACCTAGTGATTTGTGACATTTTGTCTATAGATTCTAAATATATTTTTTTCAAAATTTTTGGAATCAGATTTCACTTCTTTTTCCATCTCCTTTGAAAACTATTTTTTTTTCAGTAAACACCATTTTTAAGGAGTGACACTCATTGTATAACACATAATTTTTTTTCCATGAAGGATAAAATTATAACTTTTATAATTTAGATTTGTAACTATGATTACTTTTGCTTCCAATTGGTTTCATAGTGTTTTATTGAATATTTTTTCCTTAATCAAGTTTGGAAATCAAACTAATTACAATTCAGACACAGGCGAACTGTATAACACATAATTTTTTTTGGTTGGATCAAGGACTTCAATATCTGGTGCACTCATATTTTTTCAATTTTTTTTTATAATCTTCTATTTTTCCACATGTGCAGAATAGAGAGCTTGATTTTGGGTGAAAAACCTACATTCAATAGAAATAAAAAATAAATATAATAATAAAATTTAATTTAATTAAAATTATAATATTTTGGAAGCTTATAATAAGGACTACATAATTAAAAAAGAAAAATTAAATGAATTCATTTGATCCCCCAATAGGTAAATCAAAAGTGGTTTTTTTATCAACATTTTGATAGGTGTAAAGAAGACTCTATTATAGGTATGGTTTAAAACTAACGGGGTTCTATTTGAGGGGGCTTGGTATAAGGTGGTTTGATCAAACCATCTTCAATTTGAATCCTTTAAATGGAAATTTTCAAGTCTTAAATTATTATATTTTTTAAAAATATGTGATTTCAACAAAAATCAGGATCTCCCAAAAAGTGTAAACCACTATTGTGGTAGCACCCAGGACCAATTTCTATTTCCTTAATATCATCGGCACTTGAAGTCATAAAGGTTGTTAGGAATACCCCTTGCTACTTATAATTCATGTTTTTATTGTTTAGTGAAAATTAAAACATTGATGAAGAAGCGACAAAAAGAAATTCTATAATTTCCTAGTGTTAGAGAAATTTTTAATTTCTATGCAATGGAAACAAAAAATTGTTCCCTTACATGAATTTATGGGCCTTGGGATGCAGGGGTAGATAAATTCTCCACCTCTACATGGAGTTCTGAATTTTGGACACAAGGGAAGAGAAAATATCTTCCCCTACATGGGGTATGGATAAAAAGATGCAAGTGGGAAAATATTTCCAACTGACACTTAGGAAGTGCCAAAAAGGATGTATTTTAGGAGAAATTTCTTGACCTACATCATGGGGGAAAAGTTTCTTTAGGTTAGGGAATTTTTATCGACCTACAACTCATGTGTGTATTGGTATGTTTTTTTTTTTTTTTAAACTTGAACTGCACATGAAGGCAGGGCCTAGTTCCATGTAGGCTAGGCTTTATTTCCTAGCCTACATAAGGTGGAGGACATGAAATTTTGATTGAGAAAAATTATCCAACTGAAACTTGAAGGTTTTAAGGTGTAGTAATGTTTTTGATTGGGGAATATCACTGGACCAACACTGATAACGTCTAGAAAAATGTAACAAGAGAAAAAACTTCACATTATGCCTATGAAGGATGCAGTGTTTCAAATGATAGGTTAAGGGTTAGAATGGTTTGGATAAAACAAATGATTCAACAATTCTTAGATGTGAGCATAGTAATCAAGGTTTAGGTAATGTAGTTTAGAGTTTGACCTCTAAATAAAATCACCATAATGCTCAAATACAAATGAACCCTAGGAAAATCATGAATACACAAAAAAAATCCTAGGCTGAGACCTAGAAATAAGAAGGGGAAAAAATAAAACATATATATATATATATATCATGATGGTAAAGAAAAAATAAGAGAACCTAACAATAGGAACAAATGACTGTAAATACATGTAAATAACAAAAGGAAATCTTTGACATACTTGAAAATGGTAGATGCAAGATACTTTAACTCAAATGAGAAAAAATCTTGTACAAAGCCACAAAAAAATCTATGACACAAACCAATAATGAGTAACAAGAACACAAAAGGCATGAATGAGTAGGGAAACAAATGAAGAATGACAAAATTGAGGGCTTAAACTAGATAAAAACTAATTAGAACCATATTTAAAACTTTCATTAATGTCAAACATGCAAAGGTAGGAGTGCAGTCACGATAAAATTTAATGTGAATACATTCTTAAGATGCAATCAATAAGAATGTTTAGGGGTGTTGAAATTTAGTGATCTTGCATGTTCAAAAAACACTAACTCTAAACATTTTGGTTTTCACACATTTTCAAAAGACAAAGAAATGACCCAAATGAAAAGACTTTTCAAGAGCCAAACTACAAACGAGGGTAACTAGAATTTTCCTTAGTTTTCATGCTTAAAGGATTTGGGCTATGAAATGGACAAGTTTCACAAAGATTATCCCATGAATTCAGCGTACTGAATTTGAGGATAACACAATGAATAGAAGTGTGGGAACAAAATGGTGTCAAAAGTGGACATTTTTTCTTCTCAAGTTAGCTAAACTTAAACTCAAATGAGTAATTTGAGATTTACAGTACACTCAATATTTTAAGTTATAATGAGAATAAGTATTTTATTACTTTGAATTGAGTCTTTAAAATGCTAAATATTTTGAAAAATGGTTAAGGTTAAGGGAGTGAAATGTTGAGCACACATAAAAGAGTTCCTATTTTTAATAGTAAAACATAACTAGTGTCTAGTATGTGCCCCCTATTTTTTAAATTTGATTACATATTTTTAATAATCATATGGTAGAAATATACCTAAGAATGAGTACTATATGTAGTGTAGAAAAATGTATCCCTTTACATTTTCACACTATGTTTGGGCCTAGGTACTAATTAAAATGGACTTAATAATGCCTTAATTTAGTGTTGAAAAGTGTATCCCTTTACATTTTCATACTTGTTTGGGCCCTCTTAATTAAATTGGAATTAATTATGCCTTAATAAGTCTTATTATTCATTTACAAGTCTAATAAATTACATTTTCCCAAGGGGAAACCTAACAATAATTAATGTTAATACATAACACTTTACCTTGAGCAATGTGTGTTCCAAGAATATGGAATTAGGATCTTTGAACCCATTTTTAAAACACGCTTTGGCGGTAATTTTAACATCTTAAATTTAAATTTCAAATATCATCTTGTAATGTTTAATTTTCATAAAATTAAGGATAAATGTCTAAATATACAAGGTTATTTTATCAAATCAACTAGAATTTTTGAAGAGTAATTTCACAAGAGAAAATATTATTTTCAAAGGTGTTCAAAAGCATATTCTTCATTATTTTTTATAGCATTCAAGATCTCAAGAATCATGTCAAATTTATGTTTATCATACATGTTTTTTGAGCTAACATTGTGATGTAGGTTTCAAGATCAAGTTCAAGTATTCAAGCATCAACTCAAGTCATCAAGATCCACACCCAATTCAACCATTTCATTCAAGTTTATGTACTTCAAAGATCTCTATTCAAGGGTTTTTCAAGGTTTTGGTGAGTTGTAACATATCATTATTCATTCATCATTCCTTTCATTCTTTGTCATTTTATTTCAAGGTTTAATTACCAAAATGGGGTTTGACCAAGGAAAAACCCCATTCACCCCCCAAAAAACAAAATTCCCTCACTCTTTGTGTGGCAGATTTGTAGCTTCATAGGTTGAAGAAAAGTTGAAGATCCCAAAAGAGAAAAACTTCAAAGCTACATTTTTTGTCACCTTTGTTGTCAAGATACGAAAAATCAAATCTTGAATTTATTTCTGACTATTCGAATGTGAAAATCAAAGAATCTAGAAGTGCATAAAAAATATCAAAGGACCCAAAAATAGAGTTTGGAAATCCCTACAAAGACCCATACACCTATGGGCGAATGAGTCTTTGGTAGGCTTGCAAAAACAACATTTTGTGATACGTGCACAGTGTTTTCCCTTCCTAGATCTGCCAGAAGTTTTATTGTGTCACTAACTTTTATGCTTAATCTATAAGATCCAAGTATTATATTGTATTTTTAGTTGATTTACTAATTTTAGTTTCTCTCCCAAAAGTGTTGTTTTACCCTGACCCCTATTCTTGAAGCATAAGGAAATCTGAAGATTCTCGCATTGAGTTGATTCACCTAAGGTTTGTTAGTCAATTCTTTGTGGGGATCTCATTTTCTAATGAAAATAAGAAGATAGGGTCCATTCTCATCCTTTTGACTTACCTTTCAATTTTGGGAAACCCTATATTTTAATATTTCACTATATTCTAGTTTTTTATTAAATATTGTTTTGAAGATTTTCAAAGTGGTTGCATCCTAAAAATTGCATCACTAAGTGTGTGTGTGTCACTTAACTTGTACAAAAATAATAAAAAATCTACAAAAAAAATTAAAAATTTATATAATGAAGAATAAAAAATCCTATATAGTTTTTCAAGTTTAGACAAATAATTCAAAGTTTATAAGGAAAAAATAATACATATGTATTAGAGGAATATAAAGATACTCTTAAAATAAAATAAAATAAAAATGTATTAAATTATTCAAAATATTAGAATTCTACCAAGGCAGCTCTAAACATCCTCACTAGAAGGAAATACAACTATATGTATCCAACACTAACCACCTTGAAAAAATCAACATTTTGCATGACATACATGATGTTTGAGAGAACCATCACTTGAGGCCACCTCATAGTAGAGAAATTTTCATGGAGCATACTAGAGAAGGGATTTCCCCATGATCAAATACAAAGTTTCCTCCACACTAGAAGATTTGAAGGAGAATACATTAGGATAATAGGCGATTAATTCTCCATTAAACAACTTGGAATTCATAATACCTGAGAAATATGGATAGAAAGGAATGATGGTGTAGGGGAGATCTTGAGGGGAGGAAGGGTTCATCTTGATAGAAAACAACTGAATGTAGCCACATTGGCTTGAAATGGTCCTAGATGAGGATAAATGGATAAGGGGGAGTATATAAATGCTAGTAGTTGGGACATGAAGAACCAGATGCTTTTGCCCCATATAAAAATTTTCAAGTTTGGTAGAAGAAGTTGATGTACCATTCCCATAGGTGGAGATATTTGTATCTATTTATGGTTTTGTGCAATTCCATTCATGATTTATTAACAAGGTTGATGTACTTGAGAACAAGGAGTATATGATTAGTAATCATTTCTCCATTAATCAATAGAAATACTTACATAGATATTTTTTTTCTTTAATTGTAAAGAAATTGGGGGAGAGAAATGTCATTCCCTAAATTTCTTAGAGTTTGGAAAATTTTATTGAAGTTTTATCATATTCACGACACCCTTCTTATGAATCAATTGCTTTGTTTACAAGTGAATTTGTTAGAGTGTTTCTTCTTTGAAATAGTGGACACATTTGTAATACTCCACTTTTAAAGAAGTTTGACTTGGACCATGATGTATTCTAGCTTCTAGTTATTTAGCAAGGGTATAAGTATAACAACTTGCAAAATACGTGAGATCATTTTATGCAAGTACAATGTGATTAACTCACATATACATAATGAACCACTAGCAATAAGGAGTGAATGAAACATCACTACATTGGTCTTCAATTATCAATTTCACTATCACTTTACCTTTTAGTGCATCCCAACTAGAGAGGATTGTTGGTGTCTCCCATATATACCTTAGGTGCCATCCTTTTCCATAGTTCTTTATACTACTTGTGATGATAAAAAATAATTTTATACTACTTATGCTCATCACTTGATAATGTGTAAACACAAAAAAATGTAACTTAAGGTGACTAATAATATTTTCATAGATTTTAAATCATTTATGCTATCATATAATTGTACAAGTTACATAATCATGATTTTTTATCTAGTCTTACCAAAGACCCAAGACTAGTACCTATACTATCAATCATTTAAACTTAATTAATAATCAAAACAATGAAACTATATGTCAAGATGACATAATGTATGGAACCCACATATTTATTATAATACATGAATTCTATCATTAAACTCTTAATATGGGTAGATATTATAATCCATCACTAGAATTTCAATATTAAAATACAATCTAAATTGTATGAAATTTAGTAGCTCATTAATCTATCGCCTACATGCTATTGGTGAAAATACATAATCCTAGATGATGTGAATGAATACTTCTTATGGTAGAGAATTATCCTTAAATCTTGTCGTAGTGGAGAAATGATGAGCTTACCGATATGCAAGTCCATGTATGTAAATATATGTGTGTTTATGTATGTACATATATATATAGACATACACACACACACATATATATGTATGTATGCATAGATATTGAAGTAACGGAAAAATTATCTCCTTTCCTTAATTTGGGAATAATTATCATTGAATTAACCTAATTTTTCCTAGGTCTAATGTTGTAATGTGTTATGGGTATGTGCAAGATCATCATGGAAAAAACAAGCCCTTAAGTGGAAAAAAATTTAGAAAAATAAGAGTTAAGAAACTTGACGTAAAAATTTGAATAAGTTATCTATATTATTTCAAAAATATGTAAGAATAGAATTTGTAGAAAATTGAATGTACTTTATAAACTACTAGGTTTATTTTTTTTAAATGTATTTGGTGAAAATTTGAAATTTCAATGCAGTAGTACTTAAATTTCAAGGAAAAATAAGAAGTAGGCATTTGTTTAACCACCCTAACCACAATAAAATGATAATATTTTTTTTATAAGATTTTAGATATAAGTAGAGGACTCATGTCTCGATGTGATGCATATTTTTTTGTAATTTTTTTCCAAGTAAATAATTAATTATGATTTTTTTATTACAACTTTTTAAAAATATAAAAACTCTTATGTTCACTAATTTTAACTTGGTCAAAAATTCATGAAATTCAATTTATTTTTAATCCTATAGTATGAAAAGTATTAGAATGTCATACATGTTTCAAATTAAAAATGTGATACCATTTGAAAGCTAGATTTTTCAATCAACCTATCAATAAGGACTTTAGTCGTAATTCAAATAGAAAATAAATAATAATTATTTATTAAATTCAAAGTAAAGCAAAATTTATATTGAGGAAAGTTGAGAATATCCTTAAAACCATTTTCATTTCATCAATTTGGGTTAAAAAGTCACAACCACATGGGCCATCATATCACTTACATATCACCACTTTTTGGCCCATCATGATTCTGCACATACCCTTATACACATTCACATTGATCTTGGGCCACTTTTTAAGAAAATGTACTTAATTTGTATCCTATGTTAGGTGTTGTAAAACACTTTCATAGTTACCCAGGGTCTCATTAATTAATTGTGGTTAATTATAGTTAATTAGCCCCTTTAATTCAAATTTAAGCCTTATTTGTGATACCTTCCGAGGATCCATCTTGACACCCATAATTCAAATTGTAAAACATTTAATTTGGAAATTTTGAGGTCCTAGAAATTGGTGTTAGGACCCATTCATCTTAGGTGTGAATGGGTACTCCCTCTATAGAACCCCCCTTTCTTTTCGCATTTGACATGGGTTTCTACTGTTATTTCACCACCCAAAGGCAAGGTCCTCGAAACTTGTACTAGGACCCACTCACCCTAGGTGGCGAATGGGTCCTTCCTTAATAAGGACCCCATTTTTAAATTTAATTTTAGCGGGATTTAATAATATTCATTTCCAGATCTATTACCGACTTGAAGTATTTGAATTTCAGAGTTAATCTGTAGATTTAGTATAAATAAGGGGTTAATTCACATTGTTTCTACTAGAAAGTTTACAAGATGCCTAAGAATTTAAATTTTCAAGCATTGGAGCATTACAAGAGCGTTTAAACAACATT
>VDFB02159231.1:0-23559 GCA_007258455.2 Sequoia sempervirens | reverse complement strand
ATCCCTTCTTTGAAGTGGGTGCTGAAGCAACTTATGACAATCCTCTCTTTGTTTTGAAAAATGAGTCAGTAGTGAAGTGACCAAGCATGAGGTCAAGCATGAACTCCAATCTAAGGATGCCTTGATATCACTCTATGAGGATGTGCCACGTATGTTGAGTAGTAATGGATACATAAGTGGGTTTGAGGATGGAGTCTTTACATGGGAAGTGTTGATTCGAGGAGATTTCAACATCCCCGACACCAAAGTGTTAACAAAGCAAGACTTGGTAGCTGTTGGTAACTTCATTACAGCAGCAAGGAGCAAAGATTTCAGTTTTGTTACTCATGAAGTAGGGAAGAAAAATGGACTAGAACTCGGTGTTTGTATGCTTGTCAATCCATCCCTTGGGTTGAATGATGCTTTGGCATTTATTAGTCCATTTTTGGAGTTGGCCTCGAAGTCATTTAATATTTCATGCTCCATTGTTGTTGAAACTTTCATGGATAGGCTTCAAGGGTTCAATAGAGGAGGCATCAATCTCTTCAGTATACACTTGATCCTTACTAGCTCTTGGGGATGCATTGAGATTACCTTGCATTGTGTTGAAAATCATTTTCAGTTGGGTATCCGTGCTTGAGATTCTCAACTTGGCTTGATAAGGCTTATTACATTTGGAAAGGGCTATTGGAGGAATAAGGATCAAATTTCCAAATTTGTTGATGATGTTGCTTTCTTTGTCCGCCACTTGATGGGGTTATTTGATCATCAGCATTTGGGTTGGAGAAATGAACAATTGGTTGCTCTTGAGAGCGTTTTTCAGCTAAGACATGGACGGATTTTGAGACTCGAGCTTGCTGGTTTGAGGCAGACCAGCCACCTTACATGTTGCGTTTCTCGCATTCAGGAGAGTTGGTTCATCACTCCTGATCAAAGAAGTAGTAGTTTTCTCATGGAGATGGATCTAGCGTGTTTTCCAACCACCTTGGAGGTTTCACCTTGCAGCTCACTGGTCATCTCACATGCTCACACTTGGGATTTTGAGTGGTGTTGTTGTTTTCCCTTGTGTAGGACTCGAGAATCAGTTTGCACTACGCTGATCCTAGCCTTGATCAGCAGCAATTATTTGTTCCTTCACACCTTTCCTACTCTCCAAATTCATCTTATATTGGTTTGTGATGTAAACTTTGACAGTTTACTTTCAGTGTTGATTCAGGACAGCAGACTCTCACATGCTTTGGTTCACCATTCTGAGACTCATGGGGCTGGAACTATGAGTGTTTTCTGTAGTCTTCATGGGTGTGTCAGTATAATTCAGATGAGGCATCATAGCTTCATGCGGAGACATGAGTATGAGTTCGTTGAGCTCTTGCAAAGGATTGCTTTCCTTCTTGCAAGAAGATTTGTAGATGTCACATTTGCAGTCATGGTTCCGTTTGTTACCATGTGGAGGTATGCTAGGGAGTTCGATTTTGATTTGAGTAGACTATCTTTCCTATTGCTTAGAATTGTGATTGACAGTAGTATGATTGATACTGTTAATTCGGGGCATTGTGGACATGAGATGTTGCATGATTTTGATCCCCCTCCTTTAAGATCTTTCAGTTTGAGTATCATGGATGGTAACACTTTGGGGTTACAAGGAAGGTTAGTGCAGCATAGGCATGATGATTGTTAGTCGGATATTTTACTTGTTGTCGTTTGCTTGTTGTCGGCCGTAGTTGGCCTCGGTCATTCTCGGCAGTTGTCAAATAAAACAATAGTTAGTAAAGAATAATAATGTCATGTGATGTCATGTACTCTCGGCAAAACATGTTCAGATTAGTGTTAATGTAATGTTGTTATGAAACGTCGTGTCGGTTGGTTGTCTAACCACCGCCGAACGTTATATGTAGTCGGGTGGGAATAGTTGAAAAGATATACTGATGCTGCTATTGAGTATGATGTTATATGACTATGCTATTGATGATTCCACTCTTTGTACATGATATTTCCTGAGAATGAATAAAGCTTTGGCATTTTACTATGATATCTTTTAGTTACTATTGATCCTATGTTCTGCATATTACACGTTTGCCAGTAATTAGAATCCTATTCCGTAGGCAAACATTTGGCGCCGTTGCCTGAACGGACTAGGGCATCATCCACCATGGCAGCGTAATGGGTCAACCAGCGGAAGAACCTATAAATGCTAATGAGGAACGAGAAGACTCATTGACAGAAGATTTGGTTAATTTGTGGAAAATCTCGCTCCGTGACCACGTACGTAGGGAATCCCACATTCGGGAGATCCCTGAGGGAGTCATCTGGGATCGGCTGGAAGTGAACGACGAGGTGAACCACCTCCTGAACCGCATGCCCAGGTTGCTGGCCCGCCATTTCATTATCCTGCAAGACTTGCGAGAGGAAGAAGCCCGTGAGCGCCGAAGGCAGCAAATTGTGCAACGTTGTGAAGACCGAAACAAACGGGAAGAGGAAGAATGGGATACTAGTCGGCGCCGCACTTCCGGCAACCAGCAATGATCGCTTGAACAACTAAATGCCCGTACGGCCGAACAAAGACAAGAATAGAGTACCTGACGGGCACGGGACTTCGGAAGAACAAGTTCGGCGATCACTCAGGCTACAAGAGCAAGAAAATCGGCGAAGATGACTAAGGCAAGTCGGTAAGGAACTAGATGAGGACTTAATTGAAATCAATCAGAGCATAAAAAGAACATATGAAAATTTGCAAAGAATAGACACATCCATTGAACGAATGCACCACAGTTTGATAGAAGGAAGGGACGAAGACCCCTTCAGCACTCCATATACAGAAAAATATAACCTCTATGACAATGAAGATGAATTGAATAGTAGCATCAGACGATTTCGAGAGTTGTCACTCTCGGACGACGATGCAGAGTTAAGGAGGGGAAGGCCAGAGCTTAAGACCCCAGGGCAGAGAGAGCATCGGCGGGATCCTGAGGAGACCCACGGTGTTGCGGACGCTGACGGAGGACGTGGCAGTGACTCGTACGTGGCCGAGAGTGCTGGTGACGCACAGGGACGTAGCGAGGCATCCACTAGTCTAATCGGGTCCAAAACACAAGAAGGTCAACAAGGAGGTCCACCGGTAAAGATGGCTCACCAGGATCGGCAAAAGTTGCCGAAATTCATGGGGAATGGCTCTGAGGATCCCGTACGGCATTGCAAGACATGCGAGACTATCTGGATAGCCAGCGGGCAGGATGACCCCGACCAGGGGCTAAAGGCATTTCCAGCAACACTCAGGGACAGTGCCATTGACTGGTACTCGGAACTGGATCAAGCGCAGAGAGCCACATGGAGGGTCCTGAAGCAAAACTTTGAAGCGGAGTTCAAACTTCTGCGGGACGATAGTGAGATCGTCACAAAAATCTATCATACCAAACAAGGGAAGCATGAAAACGTACGGACCTACAACAGGAGGTTGAAAGACTTGATCGGGAAGCTGGAGGCACAACCGGCCGATGGGTTAAAGAAAAGATGGTTCATTGAAGGACTGATTCCCTCACTCCGGCGGAAAATGAAAGTAGTACCACCGTCCTCGTACACCGAAGCCTACAATCGGGCGATGGATATCGAAAGTGAAAATAGGACCTCCTCGAAGGGGAAAAGGAGGGATGACGACGAGAGTGCAGAGGACAGTGACGATGAATCGGCAACCGTACAAGCCCTTCGGCGGGATATGATGCGGATAATGAAAGAACTCAAGACCGACAGGGAAGGATCCAAAGAGGCCAATGAATTATGGTGTACGGACTGTAAATCGGAAGGTCACACAAAGGCAAGTTGCCCAAAAAAGTTATTCTGTGACATCTGCCAGGTCATGGGACACTCCGTCAAGGAGTGCCCATACAATTTAAAAACTAAAAGTTCGCAAGTATTCTTCACTCAAGGCGAACAGTCAACACCTCCAACCACGCCACCGAAGCCACAAAACAACAATGCATCCCCTGGAGGCTACCGCAACAATCGGCGAAATACGCCGAGAGGTAAAATTCAGTACGACAGCAAAGGACGACCGATGATCCAGTGCAGGAACTATAATGAATGGGGTCACTTTGCGAGGGATTGTCAGAGCGGCCAAGGCAACAGGGGAAAATTGTGCAAGTGGTGTGGACCGGGTGATCATGAAGACACCGACTGTCCGAAGCAAAAAGGAAGTATCAATATGTTGGAGGTAGCCGACGAGGAGGTCTTGGCGATTACGAGAGCACAGTCAAAACGAGCAAATTATCCAGATCCTCGTACGGAGAAAGAAAGATTTCGGGAGGCCAAGACAAAAGTAGCAGAGGCAATGACGAATGAAGGCAAGAACTATAAAGCCACCAGTACGTTGCTACAGTCGGAGTCGGAGAAGAATATCGTACGGCAGGTGCTTCACACAACCGTACCCATTAAGGTAACTGATCTTTTGCAAACAATGCCTTCTCTCAAAGTAGCACTTACCAATGCTATTGGAGAAAATCTTCCTAAGAGTTCACCAGAACGTACGCCAGAAGTGGTAGCCGAGACTTCGGATCCAATGCTCCTAGCAGTAAGCATCGGGAGGAAACCAGCCGTCATCGAGATGGAAATCTTGGGCATGAGATTATCTAATACTATCATCGATGGTGGTTCAGGAGTAAACGTACTGCCAGAAGAGACTTGGAAGTGTCTGGGTAAGCCGACTCTTTGGCCCCCGACATTCCACCTCGTGGGAGCAGATCAACATGGCATCAGACCGTTGGGTATACTAATGGAGCAGAAGGTCTCGATCGGCACGCAACTGTTTCTGTTGAATTTTGTAGTCATCCCAATGGAGAAAAAAGCGTACGATGCACTCTTGGGACGGGGATGGCTGATTGCTGCCAAGGCAACCCACAACTGGAAGCGGAATACACTCTCAATAGAAAGTCGGGGGAGGAAATACACCATTGATCTGAAGAATCAGGCCGTCAGTGAGGATCTGGCATCTTCGGCATCAGAATCCGAAGGTGACTCAGATGATGACGAGAGAAAGACAATGGAACCAGATGAAGAAGGGGTATTGGAGATCGGCAGTTGCTCGGAAGATGAGACCAGTTCATTGAGCGGATTGTTTCACTGGCAGATGGAGGATTATGAAGTCTTCCACCCGGATTGCCAAATGCTGCAGGTCAAGGAGGGGGAAGTAGAAAAAGATAATGGCTTGACCAGTGAAACATTCCCACCTGAGTATGGAGAATATAAAGAAGGTATCGCAAAACTGGATGATACACCAGTCCACAAGTTTGAACAGGTACGAGATGAAAAAATTGTGTTGGAATTAAAAAATGAAAAGTATGAAAAAATTAAAAAATTAGAAAAAAAGAAAAGAGATGAGGAGAGAGAAGGTGAACAGAAATGGAAAAAAATAAAAAGAAAAGAAGAGAGAAGAGAGGAGAGAGAAAAAGAATGGAGGTTGGAAAAAATAAAAATAGATAGAAAAGAAGCTAGGAAAATAAATAACGGAGTAAGTGACGAAAAACAAGGCGTATGGGAAGAAAAGGAAAAAGAAGAGAAAATTAAAAGAAACAAAAGAGAAGTCGGAAAAGAAAGCAAACGAAGGGAGAATAAATTAAATAATAAATTAAATAAGTCGGCCACCAGAAGAAATCTTAAATTAAGTAAAGTGAGGAAGATTAAAATAAACGCCTGGAGTATTAAACGGCCAAAAGGGAAATGGAGTAAGGAAAGTAAAAGACGACAAATTAAAGGAAAGAAGATTAAAAAAGGTCAAAACCCGAAGAGGAAGCAAGGCGTACGGCCAAGGGTGAAAGCAAGTACGGAAAGAGGTGAAATTAATATAAAACCTAAAACCGTACGACCACTTGAACAAGCAACAGGAAGGACAAAGAAGGAAGGAAAATTCTACCAGCCACTGTCGAAGGTGACAGAGAATGAGTAACACGACGCTACGAGAATGAGGGGAAGATCCTATGTTTCAAGATAGAAGGAAGCCAGACGGTGATTCAGGATTTCACAAATAACCGCCAGAAAGGAGAAATCGTGACGGGCTGGCCCGGCTGATTTCAAGGACGCATTGAAAGTTCCATTTTACCGACAAAGATGCTTTAGGGTTGAAGTCAGAAGGACGTACGGCATTCACCATTCGTACGGCACTCAGAACTTGGCATCGTACGGCATCCAAGAGACCTCCAAACCGTACGGTATTGTCACCCTTTCCAGTGTTCATTTTATTTGCCTATGGAAAACGTACGGCCTTTGCAAATTGAGACGTTGTCAGTGGAAACCGTACGGCCCTTGGCTCTGAAAAAATTTGGCAAGTCTTGCATCGTACGGCTCTTCCAGAGTGAAATTGGTGCCAGAATTGAAACCGTATGGCATTTTAGCCTCAGAGAAATCCGTACGAAATTAACACTCAGAGAAATCCGTACGAAATTAACAGTCCAGAGAAGTCCGTGACGCATCAATTGCCTGAGAGAACCGCGACGCATAGCTCCACACAGAAAACTGTGACGCATCAGCTTGCTCCGTGAAAATCCTCAGACGCATCAAAGATTACGGGGATCCGTGACGCAGCATCACCAGATCAGAAATTCAGACGCAGATCTATGACCGCAGAGGAATCCGTGACGCATCATCCGGCTCAAATCTCGTAATATTGGCTGTCCCGTAATTTACCAGTGGTTTCCTTACGTACCGCATTTAATTATTCATCCAAACCGCACGCCTTTGGCGATCATCTGCACCAATTTCTGCACCGGCACTTTCGCACTTCGCCAGCTCGCAGACGCCGCGCTCTCACCCTGTGAAGTTCGCGCTTTGGCACTTCTCGGCAACGGCAGCTCGGCAGCTTTTGCACTTCGCAGCTTTCACCGACAGCCGCTTTGGCATCTTCGCGCTTCACCGGCAGCTCGGGCAGCTTTCATAGTTTCGCTAGCCTCAGGGTTATAAAGCTCATGGAATCGCCGAAATACGTGAAAATGGACAAGGGCAAGAAGGCGATGCAGTACCACCCAAAGGTAGCCTCGGCTGCGAAGAGAAAAAAGATGGAGGCCGATGACACGATGACATGGGAGAACCTGACCGGCAACGAGTGCAAGCAATGGTGGCGAAGCACTCCCGACGACCACTCTCTGAAGGTTGCGCTTCGACACGCTCGGGTGGACAAGGCTGTGCTCGTGCCCTTTTTCAGTTCTCGGGAGTTCGAGCCTTGGCTGAAGGCGATGGTGGAGAACTACTGCAGACATACGCACAAGTCCGTCATTGATTACAGAGGTTGCCAAGTGACAGTTTCATTCTGGCCTCAGGACTTTGAGCGGGTGTTCGGCGTCCCAGCTTCGGGAATAGGGGTTAATAAACCCAAGAAAATGACGCAGGAACACAAAGAACTGCTGGTCAAGCAAGTGTGCCGAAGCGACTTGTCAGCCGAAGAACAGCGTACCATATGGAATACTGGCAATCGAGGCCTCCGGAAGAACCACTTAGCAACGGCAGAATGGAAATGTTTGCTTGACCTAATGAAGTGCCGACTCACAGGGGCTAGCCGAGCGTCGGACATTGCCTTATGGCAGGTGGATTTCATGGTCGGACTTCGCGTTGGCCGAGTATACAACTGGGCGAGGTTACTCATAGAGCGGATAAGGGATTTCCTAGCGCAGAGGCATAAGGCCTTCTATATGACTCCTCCGACGCCTGGCTCTCTTTTGGATGCCGCACACACAAAAGTCTGGAGGGCAATTAGCCTGCACGCCACTACCCACCCCGGACTTTACGGCCTACTTCGTGATTCTACCGGGTCGAACTGAAGTAAGCAAACAGGCGAGGGCACAGCCTCGGGGAAAAAGAGGAAACGGAGGGAGGCGTCGGTGGAGGAGGAAACATCAAAGGAGGAGGCCTCGGAGGAGAGCGATGCATCTGACAGAGAGGAGCCTATTGACTTATCTTCCTCGCCATCGGAGTCTAGTCCACCGGCCGATGAGGAGGTGTCTGTCGCCATCGGGGGTCAGGAGGCAGGCGAGATTGATATACCAGTATTGCAGTCGGCAAGATTTACTCTTCCGGAACCGCCAGCCAGCCAGAGCACACACTCAGTCACGTTCACCCTCCCTGTTGCGCCAGTTGGAGCAGGGCGGATGTTGAGGGTAGCCGCTTCACTACCGAGCATCTCCAGTGTGGGCACCCTCGGGCCACCACATCACGTGGGGCACTGACCGATCGGGGCGGGCAGTTCCATTGCCTCTGCTTTTGAGATATCGCTGTGAGGTTTGCTCTCCTCACACCAATCACCAAAGATCGGCAATGACAGGAGTGGCTACCCTCAGCAGCCAGGAGCCGGGTGGAACGCACGCGAGGCCATCGGTGGCGACGACTCCACCGTGAGCACCGCAGCACAGATCACGTAGCTTGGTCGACGGTGGCCCCACCTTTGGACGGGTCGGCGTTCGCATTTTCGCCAGAGAAGAGTCCCCCAGGACAAGGACGGTAGGGCCGACCATTACACCCGCCAGAAAGTGAGACGGCCGATCGGGCGAAGACACAATTTGCACACCCGAGGCGAAGCATAGCCGAAAGGCACCGTGAGAGCCATTCAGAGCCTCAACGGCAGACGGGAATGTTCCCCAAGAGGAGATGGAATATTGCATACCTTCTGATGACGAGGGAGAATGAGGAAGGCCCACGTGTAGGGCTTCGGCTGTGGAAATGTCTCAAACGCACTGGCCGGACCAAGAGAGGGCACAGTACAGAGATATGTGGAGGAGCTCGAGCACATGGGCAGATTGATGATCCGTGTGGGACAGGTTTCCAGGGACCTGAGGATTGGCCGATCACCTCTAGTAGGCCAGGAGGTTCACCGTATTTGGGGATTTGTGCAGATGGGGTGTGAGGCGGAGTTTGTTAGGATATTTGGCGAGGGGTGGCCGGCAGGAGAGACTCCTGCCATGATGAGAGCCTGGCGGGGTCGGCCACCGAGGCTAGTGGGACGGGATGCAGGCGTCTTGGAGAGTCTATACTACATCGAGCTGGCATTCCGAGATGTTTTTCTTCTGATGAAGCGCCAAAGATTTTCCACCGATGTAGCAGTATCTCGCCGAGTGGATGCTTATAGACTTCTTCAGCGGGTCAAGGATGAGTCTGCTGCGACCATCAAGAGCATTCAGGATAACTTGACTGAGCAATCTCAGCTCGCCAGTGACAGGGGAGCCCGATTGGAGATCTTGGAGCCTCGGGTGACAGCCTTGGAGGAGGAGGCACAGCAGAAAGAGGCAGCCTGGCAGCAGCGAATGAAAGCATTGGAGGACCAGTTAGCTGCCAAAGAGGTAGAGTTGGCGGCCAAGAATGCCGAGGCAGAGCAGGCAAAGAGCCAACTGATGGAGGCAGCCCGGATGGTGAAGGCGGCGAGGGAGAGGGAGATCCTGGCAGATCGGCAGCTTCGTACACGCATGGAGGAGCTGAGGCGCCTGAGAGCAGAGCATTCTTCCACCACTCCGACGTCATCGGTGCATCCAAGGACGCACTCCCTCCCCCCTACCTCTTAGTAATCTTATCATGTTGTATCTGTCGTCTGGAAGACGACTTTCTTTTTGGGGGGGATGATGTTAGTCGGATATTTTACTTGTTGTCGTTTGCTTGTTGTCGGCCGTAGTTGGCCTCGGCCGTAGTTGGCCTCGGTCATTCTCGGCAGTTGTCAAATAAAACAATAGTTAGTAAAGAATAATAATGTCATGTGATGTCATGTACTCTCGGCAAAACATGTTCAGATTAGTGTTAATGTAATGATGTTATGAAACGTCGTGTCGGTTGGTTGTGTAACCACCGCCGAGCGTTATATGTAGTCGGGTGGGAATAGTCGGGGATTATGACAAGGAGATACTGATGCTGCTATTGAGTATGATGTTATATGACTATGCTATTGATGATTCCACTCTTTGTACATGATATTTCCTGAGAATGAATAAAGCTTTGGCATTTTACTATGATATCTTTTAGTTACTGTTGATCTTATGTTCTGCATATTACACGTTTGCCAGTAATTAGAATCCCATTCCGTAGGCAAACAATGATCTCACGAATGTGATCAGAGTGGTGCAGCATCCGCATGGTGGGTCCTTCCTACGATGGGTTTGGGAACCAGGGATCATACTTGTTTGCGTATGGATTAGTTTTAAAATTTCTGGAGTTGTGGTGGTATTGCTTGAGGACAAGCAATTTTGGGAAGGGCAGATTGTAATGTCCCCTTCTCGAGCATGATCTTTCCAGTGACCGTTGGCCTATTCCGGAGACCCGTAGGCTACTCGGAAGGTAAAATTAGGGTTTCCTATTTTGAAGGATGTTCTTGCTCGGAGTTGGTCGATTCAATGGCGGATTCTTTCTAGGTTTTCAGAGAGCTTCGCAGTGGTATGTTCTTCTTGGCATTCTGAGCATCTTCAGGAATTTACTACTTTTAGTAAATTCTATTTCTGGCAGTAAACTAGTTGGTCTCAAACACAGTTGACTTTCCTCTTCAGCTGACTCAATTGGCGTATTCAGCCTCTGGCCTCGGGATGCAGTTTGAGGTGATAAGTTGAATTATTTTAAAGAAGTCATGTTTAATGTTATATTTTAACATTGACCCTTGGCCTAGCAACTTTACTTTAAGTTGTTTTTAAAAGAGGTTCTTTATGGGTAGGCGCCTCATTAAAGGAAGTAATTATGTTTTTATTAAAAGATTTATTCCAAGCAAAAGTGGATGCCAATTTCAATGAATAAATTAAGTAATAATTAAAATATTGCTTGGGAAAGTGGGACGCCATCTCTTGGGATTAGGGTTTTGACTCTAAAAAAAGAAGGTTAGGGTTTCGAGAAGGTCAACAGCAAATTATAAAAGGAAGCCTTAGGTTCTCTTTTCAGCATCTTTTATCTACAGGAATGTTATGCTGCCGGATTGGCTTTGGGATTGCTTCGAGGAATGAAGGCCTCCTAGCTTGGGCATTGCTTCTCGCTTGAAAGATAGCGACTAGTGGTGAGATAGTGTAGTTTGAATGTTTTATTGTGAGATTTCTGCATTTTTAGTCTTTGTGAGGATATGTAAATCAGTTTTATGCATATTAGTGGTTTTCTGGAGTTGCACATTCATTGTAGCAGATTGATGTTTTTAATCATAAGTCATAAAATACACAAAGAGTCGTTCTGGGTATTGTCTCATTGGTTTTCTCTGTTGGAAGCGACCCTTCATGAATATTTGCAGATTTTAATATGAAGCGTATGATTTTATAAAGCAAATTCGTCATTCCTTGTAGGGTGCACTTTCTGGAGTGCCTCGGGATCCATGTCATTAATTATTAGCCACTTTTAGCTGCCTTTTCTTATAACTAAACTAGGCGCCATCATTCTATAGGTCCATTGCATCAAACTTGAGGTCTTTTGGGTCTATTTAGGGTGTTATATGAGCAATTTAGTGGGTTACAGGCATGCTGGTTTTACAGTTAAAGGTGCAGATCTGAATAAATCAGAATCTTAAATCTGATTTTTGAGAGAAGGAAATCAGTTTTTGATATGTCCATTAAGCAAGGAGAAGTCTCTATTTTAATGCTCGTTGAATTGTTCTAACTCTATGCTCTTGGCAGGCGAATTCTCTATCATATTGTAAGCTGATAGTAGTACTGACAGCAGTTCTTCCATCTTGCTTAATCATGTTTTGTAATGCTCATATTTATATTCTGAAATTGCAATTGTATTTCTTTATCTCCGCCCTATGGTAGCTCCTTTCCCATTCCGGGTTAGAAAGCACATTCTGGGTGTCGAGTACTTTCAGCATTTTAGCTTACTTCTCTTTCCAGCATTGTAATTTCTGTTATCTCCGCCATATGGTCGCCTCATTTCCGTATTGGATTGAGCAGCACATACTTGGTGTCGAGTGTGCTTTCAGTATATTAGATTGTAGGGATCCTCTGACCACATGCTCGTCGTTCGCCGGCGCATCTTGGTTAGAGTTCTTGCATAAGCATTTTGATTAAGATCCTCTAACCAATGCTCACACCTTGCCCACATCGGGATCCTGGTGTACATTCTGGTTAGAGTTGCTTCAGCATCGTTTTGGTTTAGCTGCTAACCTTAACGGGTACATTGTTTGTAATCTGTTATTTGAAAAAACAAAAAAAAAAAATTGGCTCAGAATATTTCAAGGTTCCTTATATTTGACATATTATGCATTATAGTGTCTTAGTTCATTTGAAAATCAAGGCTGATTTAATCAGCCTATATTCATTGTATCTACAGCTATGTAAGACAAATAGAAATTGCATATTAATAGCTGTAGCAGCCATAGTCGATTTGCATTTCATTACAGTCATGATAGCAAGCTAAAACATTCATATCAGCATCACATACATCTTGTTTGTAATCTTACATAGTTGAATTTGAAATTGGAGAGACAAGGAGTTTGCTTGCAAAATGTTTGTCTATATAACTCTCTTATGTAATTGCATTTCATTTATCTAGGATGTATGCCAACTGTTTGTGAAAATGTTAGTTGGCTGTAGGTTATGATTTGCATTAGTTTATTCATCTATATGCAATTGAAAATACAAAAGAAGGTTGCACAACATCTTATTCACTTGTCTAGTTGCATTGTAATCATTTTCAAGCTTCCATTTATCATTGGCATCAAAAATAAATCCAAACAAAGCAGAATGAAGACAAAATCAGCAAGGGTGAAGATCGCAAGCAAAGTGTTTGTCAAAATTCCAAAGGCACAAAAACAAGGTTTTTGGATCAGATTTGGCAAGGCACTTTACATATTACTTGTGTATTTGTAGCATACTTAGCATCTTCTTCAATTAACAATTTCTCCCTTTCAATCTTTCTCCAAAATTCTGTATGTGCACAGTCACCAAGAAAGATAATCTAAAAGTCCTTGCAACCTTTGATATAGATTTGGTTTATGCAACACAATGGAGTGTTAGAGAAAAAGAATAATCCTCCAAAATAATTAATACATTTAAAAACAATTACCCTTTTTATCTTGGAGTTGTTGGGATACTGCTTTCAGAAAACAACACTATTTGTTCCAAATTTTACCTCAGCTTGATGGATGTTGAATGCAACTTCAGAATCTAATATATAGCAGAAATAGTATAGCTGAGGAATAAATATTAACATCATGCAATAGCAACACATACTCCCAAATCTGAGTTTTAACCCTGCAAATTGTTTTGGTTCTCTAGCTAGTGATGCATTGTCATTAGGAAACTTGCACCTGACACTTCTGAAACAAATGATGATGATACAAATCATTTTTTTTATACTAAATGAAATTGTTATAACCAACAATGCATCCTTCACAACAGCAGATACATAACTTGGAAATAATTACTTCTTTTCATTCCCTAGTACTGAAATTTGCATTGCAAGAATGCACAACAAAAGAACCATATTTTACTTCAACTTCAGCGATGTTACCTTCAGCTTCATGTGCTGATCTATAATAGCAATACTTCAATAGAGAAGCAACAAATAGCATCATGCAATAGAAAGTACACATTCTAGAGACAATTGCTTCTTTCACCCTTGGGGAATAGAGATCCACAATACCGAAAAGCACATTGATTACCTCAAAATCTACCTTAAGTTGAAGGATATTAATTGCAGCTCCATGGAATGATTTTGGACAGCAAGAGTACTGTAGAGGACCAGCCATTAACATCATACAACAACAATATTCATACCAGATTATTCTGAATACCAAATCTGCAAGCAATAAGACATTTTAGAAGGCAGTGTACTCACTGTGTACAACTATTAGCACATTTTATTCACCCAACATAATTTTAAAAATGATTATAACATAATCTATCGTGTTTGGAAACCTCCAATCTTCATGAGTGATAAAGAGATACCATGAAGTAATCATTCTAAAGAAGTTATCCCCAACCATATTGCCAATTACCCATTTTTGTGGCTTATTACTCAAACCATATCGAATCAAGAGAATCTTCAACCCAAAGCAATCCATCTTCATCTCATATTTTTCATATTCCCAATGTTGATAATGATTGTACTTCCTATGAGTGTATATGACAATAAACATTTTGCCATACCTATTGAAATTCCCTTTTAAAACTTTGAACTTCATGCTTCCATTTCTCATCATTTCCTATCTATGCATTGATGGAGTCCATTTATCCTTTCTTGAAACACCATACTCCTTCACAAAATGATGTGAGAAATCTGAAAGGGAAAATAGAAGGCATGTGCTTCTTACCTTCACAAACCTTCCAATGCTTCTCGCGTTGCAACCTCATGTATGGCTTGCGTGCTCATGACTTGGCCCAAGTATGTAATATCAATCTCCCATGTAGATACTTAGTTCTAAATTGCTTCATTACTGTGATGAGCCTAGCCTAAGCAGACTCAAAAACCCTTCTTTGTTCCCTTGAAATTTTGTCAAAACAATTCATATGCAAGCTTCCAGCTTGCTGGTCTGAATTATCAGTCTGATATTAATGCTTTGTAATAGATGACAAATGCATAAGGAATGTTTACAAATGATTTCTATGATGTCTAAGTTCATATCCCAATGCATAAATGACTTCTTTTAACCTTTCCCCAAGCAAATATATAATTTCTAAGAGCAAAATGTTCACTTACAGCCAAGTGACATTGTGTCGAACATTTGTCATGCAAACTAATTAAGTACAATATGCTTGAAGAAACAATGATGGATCAACCACTTATTCCTCCTTGATTGTAAAATGAAAGATCATTACATGGTTTGCATAAGATAGCCAAGACTCTTGGCAATTATAAATTATTCAATGGCTGTCATGCATGCACACCTACAGCTGACTAATAAAATCAATACAATATGCTATGTTTCTAATGCCAAATGATAAGGAACCTGATTATATGGAGTCGCCCAAGGTAAGAGCTGATGTAGGAATCAAACTCCAAGCAAAGTGAGCCTTCTTCTATGCAAATCGAATTATTTCACCTAGCCGCCCCTGTTCTGGTCTGATATCAGATTTAAAATAATTTACAACATATATATGTTGTCTCAAGCACCAAATATCATCACTATGCTCCCATAAGGAGGGCGCACCAAGCCTTGAGAAGAATCAATGCACATATGTGGCTCCACAAGCAAAATCGAGCCTCCAATGGCGTCCCAGTCATGACTGTAATTTCCTAATAAAATTTATATCAGATCTACAACCTGCCCTCCTAATGATCTGATAACATGAAGAAATCGATGCCAATGAATGATACAATAATCCTCAAATGCAAAGCACCTCTAACTCCACAAATATACACACTACTGTAGCGTGGCACTATTCACGTTTACTATAGCAGCCAACACTAATTCTGATCTGGGATTGATTATCTTTTAAAACCCTTGTAGAAAACTTCACCAATTTGCACAAATGAAAGGACGGAATTATCCTCTCCTCAATTGCAACCCTTCAAGAGATCTTTCACTCCCTCAGTTATGCTATCGATAGGAAGTTTTCATTTCCTATGATCAAAGAAGAAAATTGCAAAAGCCCTAGGCTCCACAATAAAAATCAATCAAAACAATATTCATCAACTGGATGCTGAAAATGAGCTCTTACCTCTCTTTTTATTCTTTCCTTAGGAGAGCTCAACCACCTTCTTGGCCAATGTGGGATAAAAGATTTATTCCCATATAAAATTATTCACTTAACGCACTTTATTATATTAAAGTGACTTTATTATTATAAAGTTACTTTATAACTTTATAATAATATTAAAATATTAAATAAATCACTTAAGTCACTTCAATTTTAATCTCTTGATGTACTTGTCTGATTGCTAAGTCGTCTGAGCCAGGAGTCGACTCTCCCTATTCTCCATGTGATCGGATGCCCATCTAAAAATAGAAAAACTGAACAGTGACTTACTATAAATAGTATGTGAAACTGAGTCTAGAAATAACTGCAAAGGCCCAATCAAAATCAACACTGCCAATATGCTCTGCTCAGGTGTCTTTCTATTAATAGGAACCCTGACTCTCCCAAAATAGTAACTTACTATAAATAGTAAGTGTGCCAATCTGAGTCAAATAACCTGTGCAAAGGTCAAAACCTGAATCCAGCTGAAGAGTAATGTCTCTAATCACCAAGTAACTGCCACACAGGACCCTCTATCCAGACATATTAGCCTACAAGGGTCGGGAATAGGCTAAATCCACCAAACTTTGATGCTCGCAAAATGGGGACATTACAATTACCATAGTCAAATAAGAAGTGACATCCTTTGACTTCTGTAATTTGACTCTTAGGCTGTAATTCTTGGACCATGTGCTTCTTCACCTCACTTTCCTTATGCTCATATTTGTTCAATTTAGTTCTTCCTCCATAAGTTGTTGATCTGAAAATGTTAGTAAGATGAAATCCAATATTAATATTCAGTAAGACACCCTTTCCATGTGCATGATTTTCAATAAGTTCATCACATAACTCCTCCTCATAGACACATAATGCAACAATAGATAAGAACAAATACTCAATGTAACCCATGTAGCCTTTAGACAAAAACTAATGCATCATTTTCTTCAAAAACACAAAATATGTTGGTAGCTAGTTCTCAACTCAACTTTGAAAAGTAATGAGTGATGATGACATACTTACAACCCATTGCAAACTTTGAGGCATACTGAATTTCTCTGTCATAGATGGACAATCCATTTCCTGGATCTTTCAGCTTATTATTCTCACTCTGAATAGAATCCAACCTTTGCATTAATGCAGCCCAATCACCTTCTCCTATGACACCATATTCATTGTAATGTCCCCTTCTCGAACCTGGCCTTTTTCTGGAAACCCGAAGGCTAGTCGGAAGGTAAAATTAGGGTTTCCTATTTTTAAGGATGTCCTTGCTCAGAGTTAGTGGATTCAATGGCGGATTCTTTCTGGGTTTTCAGAGAGCTTCGCAGTGGTATGTTCATCTCGGCTTTCTGAGCATCTTCAGGAATTTACTATTTTTAGTAAATTCTATTTCTGGCAGTTTTTCAGTTGGGTTCGGCTTGGTTGACTTCCTACTTCAGTTTGGTCAATTGACTTGGTCATTATTGGCTTCAGGGCACAATTGGAGAGATAAGTTGATATATTTAATTAAAAGTCACGTTTTAATATTTTATTCGAACGTTGACCCCTTGGCCTAGTCTATTGACTTTATGTTGTTTTGAAAAGTGGTCTTTTTGAGGGTGGCGCCTCATTAAGGATTATTTTATATTTTATCCAAAGTCAAATCAAGATATAAGGTGGGCGCATTTATTAAAGTATTGAATTTATTTTAAAAGTGAATATTCAACTTGAAGGAAAAGGACGCCATCTTTGAGGAGATTAGGGTTTTTGACTTTGAGAGGAGTTTAGGGTTTCGAGAAGTCAACCTGAAATTATAAAAGGAAGACTTGGATCATCATTTGGGTATCTTTTATCTACAGGAATGTTATGCTGCCGGATTGGCTTTGGGATTGCTTCGAGGAATGAAGGCCTCCTAGCTTGGGCATTGCTTCTCGCTTGAAAGACAGCGACTAGTGGTGATTTAAGATAGATTTGTGAGTTTGCATTTAGTTTTGAGCATTGTTTCAGCTTGTGCATTATTAGATCTGTTTTGCATATTAGTGGGTTTCAGCATTTTGCATTTTAAGCTACAGCAGATCCGTGTTTTCATTTGTAAATCAGAAAACAAAAATAATCTCGTTCTGGGTATTGTGTCATTGCATCTTATTGGTAAGGGCGCCCCTTCATGAATATTTGCAGATTTTAATACGAAGCTTATGATTTTATAATGCAAATCCGTCATTCCTTGAAGGTCGAACTTTCTAGAGTGCATTGGGATTTCGTGTCAGTAATTAATAACCATTTTTAGATGCCATTTCTTATTACTAAGTTAGGCGCCATCATTTTGAGGGTCTATTGCATCAGATTTGAGATCATTTGGGTGAGAAATGAGAGAGTTATGAGCATATGAGTAAATTCATAGGTTGCTGGTTTTATGACAAAAAGTGCAGATTTGTATGACAGTTTAAGAAATCTGCATCTTCCTTATCTGGTTAGTGTTGAGATTTCATTGTATACTTTGCAGAAGCTTCCTTGTTGAATGCATCATTTGAAAGAGCATCTTAAGTCTTGATATTGCAGGCAATGACATCTTTGTAAGCTGGCAGTAGTACTGACCAGTTGTTCTTATTATTGCTCATCGTTATTGTAATACTTATTCTTCCTTCAGTTCTTGTTGTAATAGATAAATCTCCGCCCTATGGTAGCTACTCTCCCATTATGGGTTAGCAAGCACATTCTGGGTGTTGAGTGTTTTCAGCTTTCAGCATTTCTCTTTCAAGCATTGTTATTGTAATCACTCCGTCATATGGTCGCCCCTCACTCCGCATTGGATTGGGTAGCACATACTTGACGTTGAGTTCCCTTTCAGTATTTAGAGTAGAAGATCCTCTGACCATCTGCTCGCCATCATCGGCGCCATTCTTGGTTAGAGTTGCTTTTTGCATAAGCAGTTTGATTCAGATCCTCTGACCAATGCTCACACCTTGCACACATCGGGATCCTGGTGTACATACTGGTTAGAGTTGCTTCCGTACGTTTTGGTTTATCATCTAACCTTAACGGGTGCTTGTAATTTGAAATTGTAAAAAATCGAAAAAATTTGGCTCAGAATATTTCATTCATTCACAAATAGATGTGAGAAATCTGAAATGAAAAATGCATAACATGAGTGGATTACCTCATTTGTAGAGAACTTTGGTGTTGCATTCCCTCGCATATCTAAAGTTTTGATGTTATGACCTAGGTATGAAAGCTTTTTCATATTAAATCTATATGGAAATTCCTTGGTAGTTAGAGCCTTCTTGATGCTAGGAATAATGAAACCATCTTCTGAAATATCCTCTGTTGGGACCTACAAAATTTGGCTAAATTTTGAGGGCCCAAGTAAAATTTTGCCTAATGCACTCAGAAGTACCCTGCAGAATAAGCCTAAGTAGTTCACTTTGGAAGCTTATAATTTGACACCCATGAATTGTCATGAAAAATCACTTTGGGGAAGTGTTGAGCACCTATCATAGATGGTGTGTGACCATTTGCAGCCTCCTTGGATCAGTTTTAATAAGTTTTTAATACCCTTGTCTAGAGGCCCAAAAGTTGGTTTGCTCTTTGCAGCTATTTAAACTTTCTAAGTAGACCATCTTTGAGATATTGCAATGTTGCACCAGTTGAATATTAAGCCCAACTGATATTTTTCCATGATTCTCTACATCTTTATGAAGCCCCATGTCAGTTGGCATAGACCTGTGAATGCATTTGTCAAGTTTCCCAGTTTGAATTCATTTGCAAAAAGTTCAGATTTGCAAATTGAACTGTGTAAATCTGCAGAAACTGGCCTCACATTTGAATTTTTATTTTGCAACCTAATGACCTGCACATCAAAGTGAATGTTCCCCATTATTGTCTATATGATTGTCTACCACTTTACCGGTTTGTAGCCCTCCAACTCCTCATTTGGTATTTTTTCAAAGCCCATTCCAGATAAACTTTTTCAGTGTTTCAGAATCAGCAATTGCAGAAAACCCTGAGTCACTTTGGCATTTAATATTTTACACCTCACAAAGAATTTTGCCATGTCGTTTGTTGCATTGGATTCTCAAGTCAAATGGTTGCATATATGCTCAGTTTTAGGCTCCTAGGATAAGTTCTGATCGGTTATTTAATTGCTTTTTGATCACAACATGGCCAAAAATGGTGTCATGAAAAGTTTCAAATTTTCAAAATTTAAGGACAACCCATTTCTTGTTTTGGTCTAAAACCTCTACAACTCCATTTTCATAAAAAACTGAGGTCATTTGATACATTATTTTAATGTACTTCTGTTGCAGCGAACATGTCCCGGGGGCCAGTTTATAAAGGAGGTACTTGAATTTTAAGGGCAGGGCAAAATTTGATAAGATGGGTTTCCTCTAAACAATTGATTATGGCCGCACGCAAAAAATCTCGGCTCCAAGTGTCACCGTTTGTCCGCAATAAATTTCTTCAAAAGGGCCGCAGGCGTAATTAAAATTTTCCTATTCTCTAATGTTTTCAAATGATAATATTTAAAATATTTTGAGTATTTTAAATATTGGGAAAATGCAAAAATGCATTTAGGGCAAGTATAAAGTGCATTTCAAATGTTATGAGCAAAAGCAAGTTTAATTTTTGCTTGTGATTAGCGATTAGCAATGGCAATGGCTCTTCATTGCCCATCACAGATTCAAAGGCCCTCCTCCTCATTGTATTGGCGATAAGAGATGGCGGCATTTTCTCGGGCATCGCTATTTGATTTAGCATGTTCCGCATTCCATCAAAGATGTGCGATGGCTGCACTCTTTTTATCGTGCATCGCTATTTGATGTTTACTTTTCCATATGCATCCACGATGTGCGATGATGGTAGCCCGGTAAAGTTTTTGTATGGAGGATCAATTGGGCAATTATTTCATAAGTTCTTTTTTTAACACGGGTAAAGTCTTTTGCAGCCAATAAAAAAGGAGAGTTAAAATTTTCTTTGCTGGAGAACATATCAGGGATCGCTATTTTATTATTTTTCTTTCCCAAATGAATTGGAGAGGTGCAATGATTTTTCTACTCATCTCGGGCATCGCTAATTAATTTTAGTTGTTCTAAATAAATGAGAGATGTGCGATGGTGCTAGGGAATGTTGAGGTAAATGCAGAATGGAGGCACAGGTAAATAATTTTGCCATATGAAGATTTAAGTGGTTGGGAACATAAACTTAAAGAAGCAGTTAATGTGATTTTAAAGGCTTTGTTTCTATCGCTAATAATTTTCATCTTTCCCAAATGCATCAAAGATGTGCGATAGTAATTGTGAAGAATAAAGTTTGGCTGGCCCACAATTGATATCAAATATTATTATTTGATAAAGTATTTCATGATGAGTAAAAATGCAATGCACGAGTAAAGTGTGAGGGTAAAATACCCGATTGAAAAGAATTAAAGGCCATCACAATGAAAAATCAAAAACTTCCTTTGCAGGTGGATTAAAATAAAAATCTCTTTTGCTAAGAAGTGAAAAGAAGAGGAAACGGGTAATTATTTTATTGCCCAATTTTTAATTTTTCAAAGCCTACACAATAAAGTTAAAAGAACTTTATTTGTTGGGTAATGAATATATGTATTTCATGGAGACTGCAGATGGAGTAAATAATGAATATGCAAGGTAAGAGTTTTCTACGGGGGAGAAGAATATTTGCTGCCCAGTGAAGTGGAGAGTGAAAGTATTTCACGGAAAAAAATTTATCCTTTCATATACAAATATTTTCTACAACAAATAAGGGTGGAATGATGTGTCTTCCAAGGAGGAATATTTTTCTGTTGCAGGGCACTGGAGTGAGGAGCAAGAAAACAGAGAGCAGGTTGAAGATTCTTCAGCAAGTAAAGGCCGTTACAGATCAAGGGAGCTGAAGATGCCAGGTGTCTTTCACGGATGGATTCTAGGGCTTCTTCTACTTCTATATCTTTCTTCTTCTTCTCTTTTGTAAGGGGTTCTGAAATTTTGAATTAGGTGAATAAGGTAGAATAGTACTAAGTCTGAGTTGTAAATGGAGTATGGAAATTGTAACAGTTGAGTTTTATGAGCAAATGTTTGCCAATTTGTGCAACATTATATTACTGTTGTGAAGTTGTCCCCAGATTTGTATGCTTTTGAATTTTGATTATATGAATTCAATATATCAAGGATTGTTTGAGTTTGTCATCACAGCTTTCTATGATTGTGTTATTTGGCCATTGTTCTCTTTCAAGTAAAGAGTTAAATTACTTCGATCAGATAACTATAATCTTGAGTGCACAAATGGGATTTGGTAAGTAGAAATTTATGACAAATATGAGTGGATTTGTTAATGTAAAGCATTAACATGTTTTAAATCCATTGGTTGAACTTAATTTGTTGATAGGATCTCTATTACAGTTTTATATTTGACTCCATGGCCCATGATTCGGCATTGATTTATCAAAAAGCCTAAGACAAAATTAGAAACAAATCAAATCATTTAAATCTTCGTTACTTTGGTCCTTTTTCTTGTCGTTTAAGTTATTTATGTTCCTTGTATCTTCATGGTGTTTGAAAGAGTATAGAGGCTGAATTTGAAAGAGCTTTATCTATTAACCCTCTATGTGTTTGAGATGAAGATATCTAAATTATTTGTTCTCAATAATGTTCAATGCAAGTGGGATTATGCTTGAACCTAGTAGAATACAAACACCCATCATTCATATACCTGAGAACTATCCACTTTCATAGGTCTGTAGTTTGTTGTTTGGCATAAGTTTGTCATGAAATCGAGCCTACAATTGGGAGCACCATCCTGAGTTCTGTGGAGCTCAAAGTGTAGAAGGCTTTCATAACCTTGTTCGTTGGCTTTTCTTGTCTCCAACCTATTGATAGTGCAGATTCCCTGTCCTAAATTTGTAATCCCCTGGTTTAGGCATTGTCTTTCTCCTTAGGGTTGAAGGTTGCAAGAAAAATAACCAACATCCTCCTTGAAAACTCCTCCATTCATCCAATGATAGCAATTTTGCATGTAACTTGGTCCCAAAAACACTATGCCATGCTTTATCATAAAATATAGAATATCAAAATGACGGTTTTTTCTTGCCACATTTCCACAATAAACATTTCATGATCTTTATCTCCATTTTTCCATCAACTAAAATCCCGCAGGAGCGATCCATGCATCGTAAGCATATATCTTTCACACTGTGAACAAATTTCCTTTTGACTCTATCAACAAGGTAACTTTGCTCATTGTCCTGCAAGGCTTTTGAATAGTCTTCATTTGTAGGAGTTGCATAACTTTCAAAATCAGCAACCACTCTAATAACTCCTATGCAATCCTCTTGAAAAGATGGCATTATAAAATTATGCTCAAACAATGAATCATCAAGAAACTCCATTGCTTGCTCCACTATGATATTTTGTATTGGGTAATCCCAATAATCACCCGAATCTCAAACTCTTGTACATAGTCAATTTTGAATTCCTTCACCCTCATGAAGTCTAGAGTCATGCAAAGATAATGGACCTTTGTTAGAAACAATGCAAAAATCAGAATTGACTTCTAGGACATACCTTTTAGTAAGATCATTCTAGGATTCATTTTGAAAGATTTATTGCAACTTCCCTTCTTTTTTCTAAAAAAACTTCATCAAAGGAATTTAAGTACTCATCACTAATTCCTGCTCTAACAATTTCCACATGCTCAACATCAACATTCTCTTCACTATTTTCAAACTCAATGAGTGTCTCTTGGAAAATATTACAATATTTTGAAATGCCTTCATAATCAGCATGCAATGAATAATTTTTATTGATTGTATCTAATAGAACCTTTTCTTAATGTGAATACTCTTCAACCTCTTGTTCAATACTCTTCTTTGCTAGCTCCTTTAGATTTTCCTCCTTTCTCCTTCTATCATATTTGTCAAATGGTACTGTAGCTTGGAAAGCTTCTGGTTTTCCCTGGTATTCATCAAAAATATTGATAATTTCTTTTTCCACTGGTATTATTTTTCTTGTCACAC
>VDFB02159229.1:0-10093 GCA_007258455.2 Sequoia sempervirens | reverse complement strand
ACCTATGTAACCAGATAACAACTCAAAAATAGTATCATAAAATATCAAGAAATAGTGCATTATAACACTCCCTCATTACATTCACGACCATCACTACTTATAGATATGCTAGCACCTAATTAATGAGTTAAAAATATTATCCAAGAATTTATATTAATTCATTGAACTAATTAAAAGGAATGAAATTAAACATCCATTGGGAAACAATAGAGATGAAAAAAACAATCCTTGTTTATTTTTATTCATAGCTCATTAAACAAGTATAGAGGAGAGACAATAGCCATGAAATTGGTATAATTTTGTATTGTATTTGCTACCTTGTTATCAAAAATACATATGTAACTACAAACTTAGAACTTAAGACAAAATTAAAACTATGCTCAATATCCTTCTAACAATTCACTATGCCAATTACAACTCAATGAAACCTACTTTCTAGTCCTAAATTCGTTCTTATAGAAATGAAGGAGCAAAAGAAACCTTAGACTAGAAAATACACATACCATTTTCCTATTGGACCACTATAACAAATATTCCATTTTTAGTTACTCTGTGTTCCAAGATGGTGGGAAAACATACATGAGGTAAGAGTAATCCTCATTTGTCATTAGAGATCCAGTCCCACCATTGAAAAGGAATCTTCGAATAGTTTCCTCAAAATTTGTGCCCACACACACAAAGTGAAAAATGGAAGAAATAATGAAAGAAATAGAAAGGAAAAGACAACAAATATGTCCACATCTATAGACCTGTCATCAATTCAATTTGAAGAAAATGAAATATATTTTCTATACTTTATTAAAAGCCTAATATGTATTAAATCTAGGCTATGTAGTGCATTTTCACCTATCCGTTACCATGATTATAGACTTCAAAATCAAAATTTTTAAATTATCACACTTCCATTTCAAATCAATCTATCAACATATCTAAGTGTCTATCTATCCATGCCAAGAATTCTTCTTTAGTAGGCTAGTTAAAATTCATGACCTCATCATCTTTTTCTGTAGAAGAGGAATGATTGGTAACAATTTGGTTGACCTCCCTATCAAATTCTAACAAGACAATCTCTACATGAGCCAACATATCCATATTCCTTTTTAGTGTATCCATATCATATTTTTGAAACATTGGAATTTCTTGATCTAGAATTGATTTATTAGTTTCAACTCTCCATTCTTGCCAGATTTTTATGCTACCATCATCACTTAGAATGGATAGGAGGATACTGTGATGTGATTCATGAAAGGATTTCAACAATTCCCTTATTTAAACTTCCAAAGGTTCAATTTTTCCCCTATACCCCTCAATTTTACTTACAATAGCAACATTGGAATTAAATTTTTTAGGGGGGTTAGCTTTCTAATTAGCTCCAATTGACATAAATTTTAATTCCTTCATCCTAGGGATCTATGTTTCCATAAGTGGAATATCTCTTTCCCTTTCATTTTCAAAATTATTTATATTAGCCACCATGGAAGAATAGTTATCATGAATGCTATTCAATCTGTTATTCACTCCTTTGTTCAAATGTCCCAAAATTGTAGTAACAATGTCTATATTATTGTTGAAAACTTCATTATCATGATTGTCACACTTTTCCTTATACTCATTTAGTTGCTTAAGCAACTGCTCCTTGTTGATATCTTCCTCAACATGTGGCACCTCTGATGTGCTAGACTCTATTATTGAAATGGGCACACTTCCCATATTGTATGGAACAAATTCCCAAGAGGAACTTACTGCTAGGGTAAATTTAGGGGGTAAAAGTTCTTGTGAAGTGGTAGGGGAATCAACATCAATCTGCTTATGCTTTCTTGGTTGTAAACTTTGCCTACTACTCTTTGCATTTAGAAGGATTTGAGTATATCAAATATCTTATTCCAATCTCCCTTTGTCATCACAAAATCATAAAAGCATGTGTATGAAGGAAATTATGTTCCTTTTCCTTGATTCAACAAATGTTTGTTTTCCACACTTCACAGTTGTCATATTACTTTAAGGAAACAAATTCTCTCTGGCAAACATTTTGCAATAGGTGAGGCACAATAGTTGAACCATACTCTTAAAAAAATGTAATTGGGATATGGGATAACATGTTCCCAATTGTGATCAACTCCCAACTCAGACCTTCTTTTCTGGGCTCTCAAGAAGTCATGCAGGGCCTTGGGAATTCTAGGTATATTCATAATCAGGGATCTTTTTAACTTTGAAACAAACAAGTTCTCAAACACCAAAAAATCATAAATCTTGTCATCCCTATCTAGGACAATAGTCCAACATTGAACAAGTAGATCCATAGTACCCTCCATCATATCCAAAGTCATATTTTTCCCAAAGTAGTATGTACTTTTGAAAAGAAACATATACATTAACAATGAGTACAAGCTAAACATTACTTCATCTAAACCTTTCTTCAGTCTTATCAAATCCTCATGAATTCTTTCAACATGAAACCCCACATAGTCATATATAGTGCAATATTAGAGGTGATGAATGTGGGCTTCCATATACATCCATGCCATAGGCATTTCAATGACAAGATCGTATCCAATTATCTAGAAAATGGAGTAAAAGGTTCTTTGGAAGTAGGAAAAAAAAATAACTAAGAGGGAAGGGCTCCTTATCAAATTTTCCCAGTGAAATTTTTTGTCCCCTAAATCTCTATTAAATACCTCAACAATATGTGGACTTTGAATGGAATCTTAGTCTTTTCATATTTCTCCCTAAGAATTTTTTCATCAATTTTAGGTATTTCATCACTCGACCTGGTGAGTTTGAAAATATGAACAATTTCATCCTTCATAATTTTAACCATTTCCTTCCCATCACATGTCCTTATAGTCCTTGTAACTGGATCATAATTTTTGGCCACTTCTTTAAAAAATTCAACATCCATGTAGAAAGTGGGTATAGTTAACTTCCCTAGGTCATAATTCTAGGGGTTACTCACTGGAATACCCATTTTTTTTTAATTTTTGAACCAACCAAAGAGCAATTCTCACCCAATATAAGGTAGTTTGGCATCCCTACTAGAACTATTATTATCATTGATCAAACCCTCCACTACTTGCAAACCTCAGAGAAGCAATTGACCCTTAGGTTTTTCACTACTTTAGGGTGGTAATTGGTTGGGAAGGTCTTTACTCAAAATCCTTTTGGGAATAGAAGCTTCCTGTTTAAGCGAAGATGCTTTTGATTGTGCCTTGGGAGCCACGATACAAAATTTTTACAAGGAAAGGTTTTTTGGTTTCTTGGAATAAGACTTATAGCTCAGACAAGGGTTTGGCATAGATTGTAACAATGTAGGATCAACAAATTCTCTTTTATGAATGTCAAACCTTAAAATCCAAAACCAAGAAAACCCTAATTGACTCACTAGTCTTGGAGACCTTATTTTATCAATAATTTTGATGAGAAGGAAATGATTTACTTACTTGTTTTCTGCAAGTTAACAAACCTAGCTTCAACATTGGACCGGCCTAAAAAATGAAGTACGAGCTCTTCAAGTGTGTAGAATATCCTTCACAATGTTGAAATATTCTTTTAAGATAGGTTTTAATAGTTATGTAACCTCTTGCTTCCATAGCTCGATATTGTTTCTACTATTAAGGCTTGCTCATGTGAAAAAGAATGGCTCACTTTCCCTCAAACTAAATTTTGAATGCAATTTGTTGATCAGGTGGATGTGTTAATTGATGGACAATCCAAATTTAGTCAGCTTGATTTGAAAAATCTGATGGTACTTAGCCACAATACTCACCAAATGATAGTAGGCCACATGGAACCATTTGTTGATGATATGTGGGCTCCACCATTTCTTTTTCACTACAACTAGAATCCACATGTCCTCTTCCCCTTGCCTCAATGGTTCTTAAAATGTGTGCAACTTTTGTCAATGGGGAGAAAGGGAAGGGTTGAGATTAAATCCCACAACTTTGATATACTCATGCCTTAACTTAAGATCAATTGGTTGTGGCCTTATTCCTTTGACATAATCAATGAACCAAATTAAAAGATCTTAGATTCCATTAAAAGATGTGCCATATTTTTCCCTTTAGTAACACACATTTTATTTTCCATGCCTCATGCTAAATTTTTTGATTAATAATCACCTTGATTCTAATGTCTTCCATGCTCTCCAAATTGCTCCACGTGGTTTTTGTCCACTTCCCCATTTATAACTAGGCAAGAGGGGTGGGACCCACATAGGATAGTAGGGAGTAGTCAAGATTGACCCGTGCCACATGCTATCAACCATTGATTCTCATCCTGCTTGATTATTTTAATGAGTAATGAAATTGAGTGGGTGTGTAGGGAATAGTCAAGATGTATCCACATCATTCAATGACCACCATTTATTTCCCTTTAATACCACCAGTAATCTTTAATGAAAGGACTAGGCCCACCAATTCACAATACACATGGCTTAGACCTACTAGCCCGTGAGAATAAAATAATAGGTAGAAAAATAGAACTATTGCATGGGGAATGGAAATTATTGCATGAGATGATCGAATGATCATCATGGATTTTAATACCAACACATGGGAAAAAATTTAGTCTTAAAAAAGGGACCTTGACTAGGTCAATAGGGCCAAAACCCATGGGACTAATGGCTTAAGGCTTAGATGATCCAATAAGGAATATTTAGCCCAACCTCAGAAAAATTAAAAAGAATAGCCTAATGTTGATAGCTAATAAAAATAGAATAAAGGTATAGTTATTTCAAGGGTTTCAGTGGCATAAGATGTGACTCAAAAGACTAAGAACTAACAATAAGGAGTCAACATAGAAATACAAACCTAGAAAGGATATAAGCTTAATGGTTTATTAAGAAAGTGTAAGGAAAGCAAGAGTGCAGAATAAATTTCCTAATGCTAATTGAGACAAGATTTAATGCAAAATTGGCTTTCAATTTCATTTATAGAAAATTAAGATGCACTTTTAACATGAAATTATAGAATAGAGAAATAAATAGGAACATAATAGACACTAGATTTAATGTGGGGAAACCCTTATGGGAGAAAAACCCACCACTAAGGAAAGATCACTTTATTATCAATAAACAATGGTTCACAATAAAGTTACAAATCAATCCTTCACAACATCATTTCTTAGTTTCATATAGCGACATCAACCCAATCACCTCACAGAAATTATAGTTATACAATAGTAACTCTATCGTACTATTACAATGCTACAAAATATAGTAATGAATTACCATTCAACCGCTGAACATTCAACCATTAAAAAATCCCACAAAAGTTCTCAAATTTCTTTTAAATCTCCATTGAACTTTGTCCATTCGGTTACTAGATGTTCAACCATTCTCCCATTCACACTTGCAAGATATTCATTATCCCACATGCATTGAGTGGATGAACTGGTTTGCACTTAAATAAAACCACCCATGAAATATTGTGTCGACACATTGACCTTTGTTCTTCGAACTAACATCACTGCCAAGTCACCTTGACTCTTCATTTTTATTATCTCATCAAAGTGTCGGAGCTATTGGAGCATCGGAGGATCGGGCACCGAGCAAACATTTCTATACTTTCCACTCAAACACCCAACATCTCTGATATCTCGATACCCAACTATCGAACTAAGGCATGATCAGGGTTATCAGAGGTCAAGCATGTCAAATACTTCACAAAATTTAATAAATTTCAATGAAAAAACTCTAATCACTGATCCATTTGATTGTCGATCACTGATACTCCAAAGAAAGCTAAGTAACAAGTCTAAAGCTTAACCAGGTTAACATGTAATTGCTGATATGCTAATGCTTGATCGTCGATATAGGCCAATAATTTGAGGCACTACTTCACAACATTCTCCCACTTGATAAATAACTTACTAGCCCTCCAAACAAACTAAAAATCAATGAGAATCATGGGAACCAAATCCCATCACATTTGAACACCATTTGAGCTTAGTTGCACTCATAGGCTTTGTGAATGTGTCTGCAACATTTATTAGAGTATCAACCTTTTCTAGATTAACCTTTCCATCTTCCACCATATCTCGAACAAAGTGACAATGCACATTAATATGTTTCATCTTAGTATGGAAAGGTTTTTTCACCAAACAAATAGAACTATGACTGTCACAATAGATAGGAATATTCCCTACATTAAAATCAACATCAGAACACAAATGCTTAAGACAAAAATACTCTTGATAAGAATGGGTTTACTTTTCCTCTATAGAAGATAAAGTGACAACATCTTGTCGCTTGCTCATCCAACTAATTACACCACCAAACAATGTGAAGATGCATCCACTGGTGGATCTTTTGTTGTCAATGTCCCCTGCCCAATTAGATTCCACATATAAATGAATTCTAAGAGACTTTTGTGATCCAATTGAGTTTCCATGATAACACAAAGCATACTCTAAAGTTCCCTTCAAATATCCAAAAACTCTTTTCACATCATTCTAATGTGACCTTCTTGGATTAGCCATAAACTAACTTAATACTTCTACTGCTTGGGAAATGTTTAGCCTAGCATAGACCATTGCATACATTGAACTACCAATTGCACTTCCATAAGGCACTTTGGTCATGTCTTCCATCTCATTCGAAGACTTTGGAAAATCTTTAATAAATAGCTTCGTCCCTTGCAATACTAGAACAACTAACTACTTGCAATCTATCATATTGAATCTCTCAAGGATAGTATCGATATACTTGCTCTGGTTGAGCCAAAGATTTCTGTTCTCCCTATCCCTTTTAATTTCAATCCCTAGAATATACCTAGCTACACCTAGATTTTTCATTTCAAACTATGTTGACAACTAAAATTTTAATTTAGAAATCATACTCTTACTATTCCCAATGAATAACATTGCATCCACATATAGGGAAATAATAAGCAAATGATCATTTTTAGTTTTATAATATATACAATGATCTGATTTTTATTTCACAAATCCCAAAAACATAACATAAGTGTGAAACTTCTCTAGTACCACATTATAGGTGATTGTTTTAAACTATACAGATATTTCTTTAACTTTCAAACCATATTTTCTGTACCTTTTTCCACAAAGTGCTCAAGATGGGACATATAAATTTCTTCCTCTAAATCACCATGAAGGAATGCTATTTTCTCATACATCTATTTGATCTCTAAATCATACACTATTGAAAGTGAAAAAATAAATCTGATTGATGTCAGCTTAGCTATAGGAGAAAATATATCTCCATAATCAATTCCCTCTTTTTGGAAATAAATCTTTGTGACCAACCTTACTTTATATATTTCAACACTGCCATCCAAACCAACTTTCTTCTTAAATACCCATTTATAGCCAACTTGTTTTTGACCTTTTGGCAAGGGTACTAGATCTAAGGTTTCATTATTCTTTAACAAATCCATTTCTTCATTCATGGCCTCCGACTAGGAATCTATATCAGACATATTTATTTCCTCCTTCACAATTCTAGGATCATTAGTATTAGTAATCAAAGCACAAGCATAGTTTGAATCCAACATAAAAAATCCATATCTATTAGCTTTTTGCCTTTCATGTATAGACCTCCTCACAGTCTAAGGCTAACATTGTCATTCCTCTTCCTATTCATAACTCTCAGAGCTACTTGAACTCTCCCCATTATCAGGTCCACTAGGAGTACATAGTTATTTATTTTTAGGACTAATAGGTACTTATACTATCTCCTTTTTTGCTTCTTCCTCCTTCTTTGACTATAAATCTATAGTAGAAAGTTTCAATTGTCAAAAGATTACACTTTTTATATATACAACCTTCTTAGCAAAAAGATCCCAAAGCTTTTATCCTTTTACAATGACTCTGTATCCAATAAAGATACATTTGACAACCTTTTTATCAAACTTAGATCTTTTTACATCATGCACATAAGCATATGCCTCACAAAGAAATAAAAAAACATGTCTTAGAGAGGGATTCTTACTATTGCAAGGTGTGACCCTTGGTCTTCCTTGCAGCACTAGAACTTGGGTTTGTGACATGGTCTAACCACGTCCTATGGTTCTTAACCAAAGCTTGTATCGGGCATTGATAGGTTAATATTTTGGTGCAATGACAAGTCCAAAAATTGGTATTAGAGTGGTCATAGGTTCAAACCCCTCACTTGTGTTGCAGGGATTCTTGCAAGGTGTGACCCTTGGTCTTCCTTGCAACTCTAGTGCTTGGGGTTGTGACATGGTCTAACCACCTCCTATGGTTCTTAACTAAAGCTTGTATCGGGCATTAATAGGTCAGTATTTTGGTGCAAGGACAAGTCAAAAAATTGGTATTAGAGCATTAATAGGTTCAAACCCCTCACTTGTGTTGGTGGGCATTGTTGCAAGGTTGACCCTTGGTCTTCCTTGAAACACTAGCACCTGGGTTTGTGACATGGTCTAACTACCTCCTCTAGTTCCTAACCAAAGCTTGTATTAGGTATTGACAAGTCGATCTTTTGGTGCAATGACAAGTCCAACACTTACTAGACCATGCTTCCATAAGAATTTTTTCTACCAATTCTAAAGACGGTGATCAATTAAACAAGTAACATGTTGTAGCAATGGCTTCATCCTATAAATTTACTCCATACTAGCACTACTCAACATAATTTCCCTTTCTGTCAATGTTCTACTCAACCTTTCAGTAACTCCATTTTGTTGTGGAGTGTAAGGGGTTTTCTTATGCCTTTTAATTCTATGGTCTTTGCAATGTTTATCAAAATCCACTAAGCAAAAATCACCACCATTATTCATACTCAACCATTTTATTTTCCTACCAGTTTGATTTTCTACCAATTTCTTGAACTATTTAAGTCAACTAAACACTTCTAATTTACTTTTAAGAAAGTATACAAATTCCCTTCTCAAATAATCATCTATGAAAGATACATAATATCATGAATTAGATAGAGAAGGAACATCAAATAGACAAAAAAGCATTAGAATGAATAATCCAACAAACCAGAAGATTTATGAGGACTCAAATAAAATAAAACATAGTGTTGCTTTCCATATATACAATGTTTGTATAAATTGATCTCAAAATTACAATCATCGATCTCTTCTAATAGATTTTTATTGTTCAAAGTTTTAAAGCCTTTCTCTCCTATGTGACCGAGTCTATGATGCCACAACATGGTTTTATTTGTAGGAAGTTTTACCTCCATAGATTTTGCAAGATTATCTTTATGAGCAACTTTATTTGACTTTGTAGAGACATTGTTACATTGAATAGCCTGTGCATCTAGCTTGTATAGAGTACCAAGTTATTCACTCTTCAATAGCACCATCGATCCTCTAGTAATGTTACATCCACTTCCTAAGAATGTAACTTGCATGCCAACATCATTTAGCTTACTAACAGAAAAAAAATTGCATCTAGCTTGTATAGAGTACCAATTCATGCACCCTTGGCTAGCACCATCGAGAGAGACTTGGTATGTGCATTACACCATCAATCCCCTTAATTCTTCCATAAGGAAACTAAATTATGACTATTCCTCAACCAACAATTTTGAGAGATGAATTACTTTCCAAGTACACATTTCAACCAACACATTCTTCATACTTTGTAAACTACTCCCAATGAGAGGTCATTTGAAAACATGCCCCATAATCAATTAACCAAACATGATTTGATGCTTGAGTTTCCAAGGCTACTATGAAGGAATTTGAATCTCCTTGAGAAAAAATATTATTGTAATATTTACCTTTCTTCTTCTTCTTTTTATCCTCTTTACAATTCTTTAGATATGTCTATTTTTCCCATAATTCTGACACTTCACCTTGGACTTCTTTCCAAGATAATTTAATTTCCCCTTCTAACTTGGATTTGGAACTTTTGTCCTTTTGGTTGCCTCTCTCCTTTGATCTTCCTTGGATAGAAAGAACCCCTTTGGTCATCATAGAATATTTCCTCCACATCTATTCTTGCAACAACGAAGCAACCACATCATCCATTTTGAAAGTGGTTGTTTTACTTCCAATGGCCATTACAAAATGATCCCAAGTGTTAGGAAAGGAGCATAGTAGAAGCATACATTGATCCTCATTACTAATGGTTACACCCACAAATGTCAACTAAGAAATACTCA
>VDFB02159228.1:0-23865 GCA_007258455.2 Sequoia sempervirens | reverse complement strand
ACACTGCTTTAATAAAGCAAATCATCTCATGTAATTTAATGAATTCTTGAATAATATTATTTGCACATCTTCACGCAAAGCTCTAGCTTTTTTCTATTTTTCTTTTTTGTTGAAGGCTTTTCTGGTTTGCATGTCTGATCTTGGTTTCTAACAATTTTGTAAATGATCTATCAATTGATCTTATTTACTACACAAATATGTGCAAAAAATAAACCAGTTTTCTCCTAATTGACCTTTCACAACTCTTCGGCATACCCATTGGCACAAGGCACTGCCATAGCTAGTTTTATTTAAATAGAGATGGTGTTAAGAAAAGGTGTTGTACACCTTGCATAAAATATTAAATACTTCATAAAGTTGTGGTCCATCTTGAGGTGGGATGCTACAATTTGGATGGTGCAATATTTTCCTAGAAATTTATTTAATGCGATATTTGAAAAATAAATTTAATCCATGTAAATGGTTCACATTAAGACATGTCATCTTGAGTACAAGAATTAAATTAAGGGTCATAACATTTAAATGCCTTAGAAGTTGAAATGAATCTAAAGTCAATCTTGGGCCTCCACCTTGAAAAATCTCATTTCAATGCATTAATTGGAAAACTTAATGTCTGGAAGTGCTAGTGGTATTGTAAGTAATAGTATACAACCTTATATGATATAATTCTATTCAACAAAGAGTTTATGGTATTACATGTAACACCTAAATTTCACTACTTTATATATCATTGATTCCACACATTAATTTATCCTAGAAAAATCACTCTAATATCACCACATTGATTAATTATTTTATTACACCATATCATCATATTCCATTAGCTAATTAGTTAGCTAATTATTTATTAATTAAATTTTATTTGTATCCATAAGCATCACCTTATAATTAATTAAATAATTTATTATTAATCATTTTCATAAATAAATATGTACACTTAAAATCTGACCTTACCCAACCACACCTAATTTTAGTCTATCTTAAGCCATTAATTAAATTTAATAATTATTCTCATCCTTTCCCATCTTTATCCTAAATATTTAATTAAATAAATATTTTATTTCTTTAATTAATTTCACTTTATCCTTATGCATCTAATCCTAGCCCTCATTCTTGTTCACATGGATCATAATCTAAAATTTTCATCATTTGGCAAGTGTACCCTTCACATGTCTAACTAACTCCTTATTTAATTTATTGAACCTAGGCACATGCCCAAAAGTTAAAATTTTATTTGCATCTTATCTATTCATCTCATATCCCACATCTTAATCCTAGTCATTCACATGAGAATTTTTTCCTTTATCCCAATTATAAACATAAATCCTATCCCTCATGTCACTTATCATATGACTACATCTTTGAGCCTAACCTTACTCCTCATTCAATCTCAAACATCCATCATTAGCCTATCTTAGCCATTGATTTTGCCTCTTCAAAGCTCTATATCTAGAGGCTTTCATCCTTCATCAAAATCCTCTAAGATATAAGAATCAATTTTATGCAACCCTTATGTTTTCATTTTTTTATCTTACTATTGCAACCATATCAACCTTATATGCTAGTGTATTGAGAAATTCACATACTATCATTATCATAAGAGCAAATGAAATGGAACAAGGGTGCACTCCATTTCATCTCATCTAGGAGTGAGAATAATTCAAGATGAAGGTATTGTTTTTGTATTGTATTATCTTCCATCTTATTTAACTTCAGTATTTTCTTCATCTTTATTTTAGCATGCCCAATGAGACCCATGTCCTTGTTTTTAACCTTTTTGGTGAATTTTTTTATGTTTTTCGTGATTTAGATTTTTTTTTTTGGTCATGAAATATGAAAAGGTGTCTTTGTTACACATAAAGATGCCTCTATTGCATAGATATGCACCTATGTTTCATCCCAAGGTGCTTATGTTTCATGAAGTTGTACCTTTGTAACCCAGAATCACACCTCTATTTTGTGCATCTAGTTTGATCATTTAGGGTTTTAACTATGGTTTGATTGATCATTGGGGATTTTTTGTAGGATTTCATCCTTTTAGCACTCTATTTTTTTAGGTTTTCTAGCTCTTTGTTTACAAAAATAAGGTTTATAGGGTTTTCATAACCTAGTGTTTCATTGTAGCTTTCTAAGATATTTGACCTTGCATCAATCTTGTGATCTTTTGGGCCTATTATATAACATAATTTTTCAAGATATACATGTGCTTTCTAGTGTTTCATAATATTATCTTGTAGTTTCTCAAGCTAGATTGATCAAAACCCTCATTTTTAGACCCCAAAGGAACATTTAAGGATTTTTTTATGAAAATGTGTCTTTGTTTCATAGAAAGGTGCCTCTATTTCATAAGTTGTGTCTCTACATCATCCTAAGGAACCTTTTCATTATAAAAGTGGTTCCTTTGTCTAGTAAAGCTACACCTGTGTTTCAATTTGTCATTTTAGGGGTTTTAAGCTTGTTTTGACTTCTAACCTTCATTTTTGGTCAATTAACAAGTGGCATAGGTTGTAAATGCATGTCAAAGATAATTTTTATCAAGATTAATAATGGTTTGATGTAGGTTTCATTGGTCTAATACTTTATTTCTCACTAATATAGGAATCTAAAGTTATCATCCTATCCAACCAAAAAACCCCATCTTTCCTTCATCTCATCATCTTCATCCATTTTGATGGCCTATACATCCCTACCATAATTCTTAGACCTTGGACCAATAATCAATCCTCCAATATTTTTCATCATTTTATCATCATCATTCTTTATCATCAATGCTTTTCTTATCCTTCCAATCCATCATCTTTCATCATTGATTTATCTTATCTCCTCGTCTATTATCTTTCTTCATTGACCTGGGTATATGTAGGATCATGATGGGCCAAAAACTAGCGATACGATGGGTATGTGTAGGGTATGTGGCAGACAACTTCTTTTTACCCAAAATTGATGAAACGAAAAGGGTTTTTAAAGGAGTTTCTCAACTTTCCACCAATATAAATTATGCTTTACTTTGAATTTAATAAAAAAATTATTAATCATTTTCTATTTGAATTATGACTAAAGTCCCTAACTGATATGTCAATTGAAAACATCTATAGCTTCAAAAAGGTATCACATTTTAATTTGAAAACACACATTCTATGCTTCAGATACACCTAGGATTAAAAATAAAAAATTGAATTTCATGAAGTTTTGACCAAGCTATGGTCAAACATACAATATTTTATATTTTTAAAAATTCTGTAATAAAAATTCATATTAATTATTTACTTGGAAAAAATTACAAAAAAATATGCATCACATCGGGACATGAGTCCTTTACTTATATCTAAAGTCTTATAAAAAATATTATCATTTTATTGTGGTTACCTAGGGTGGTCAAACAGACACCTACTTCTTATTTTTTCCCCTAAAATTTAAGTACTACTACATTGAAATTTCAAATTTTCACCAAATAGATTTTTTTAAAAATAAACCTAGTAGTTTAGAAACTACATTCAATTTGCTATAGATTCTATTCTTACATATTTTTGAAATAATATAGATACTTTATTCAAATTTTTACATTAAGTTTCCTAATTCTGATTTTTCTGATTTTTTCGCCACTTAAGGGCCTGTTTTTTCCATGATGATCCTACACATACCCACCTATCTCATTATCTAATCCAAATCCATATCATATGCATAGTAAAATCAATCTTGTTAAGAATCAAATCTTGATCATAATCTCTTTTATCCACTAGCTTGTATATTGCTTGAGAACTTACCTATCTTAATTAGCATATTGAGCTAGCCCCTATCATTTTGGTTTCCCCAACTTGGGAACTTGACTACTTCAAGTTCACTATCAAAATCCCCATCCAACCCTTGCTTGACCACTTGTCAACCTTAAGTATGAAACTCATCCATATCTATCAAGGATCTAGATTTACTTGCAACAACATTGGTCTTGTATCCATTATCACCTCTTTATTATCCTTACAATTTCCAAGTTGCATCCATTGTTACCTCTTGTTTATCTATATCATCCAAAAAATTTATCCATTATTATCCCTTTTACATCCATCATCATCCTTTTAATCCAATGATTCAAATCCAATCTTATATCCAAGGTCTATCTTTCATCTCCTTATCAAATTAGAATTAGTCACTTTCATTCAATCTCATTATTCCTATGTCTCTTTCTTGGATTCCTATCACAAAACCATAAGCTAGAAAAAAAATCAAGACCTCACAAGAATTCACAACTTCATCATCCAATGATAATCACTTGAGGAAGTGGTCTATAAATTCCCCTTAAAGAACACATTCTCATTTCCATATCACACCATACATGAAGTAGATCAATACTCAGATGACTAAGGCTCACCCACATTAGAGTAATTTTCCTAATACACCCAAGAAATGGACTTAATTCATAGAGTATCATGACTTGTATACCAATTGATAAATCTTATGCTAGCTAAGAAAGGTTCCAAATTATCCCATGACTTTGATGTTTCCCAAATCACCCAACAAGATCCTTCCACACCCCTACTTCTAATCCTTGTGATCTTACACATCTTCTGGATCTCCTTCTAATCCTCCTATTTCATCTTGATCCACTAATCCCATATCTGCATCACACTTGTACATCAAAATCCCATCTAGCACCCAAAATTTTTTATCTCATATCCCACAACCTCAAGCTTCCATCCCTTCTCATATTTTAACATCCATCCCCATAAACACAATGCATAGCTTACAAACCATAAATCAAATTTCATAAAATTCAATTTCATCCACCCATAAAATCTCCAAACCTCCAATTCCATTTCACCCTCTCATCAAAACATACACATATCATACTCACAACCTCCCATTTTCAATTATCAACCACTTCCCCTCAATCTCACAAGTTCTTTGGTACAAGAAATACAAAAAATCAAGGACACACTTAAGGGACTTCAATTAGGACATCAAAATAAAAGTGATACCTTCCAAGAATTGTGTCCTTATCCTTTCGACAGATTTATCACCATGATCCCATTTCCCTTTCCTCATCTAAACCCCACTTTAATTTTCCCCTAAAGAGAAATTATTAATTTCCAAGAAGAAAAGTTTTGCAAACCCTCCCAACTTTCCAAATATCTTTGGCGATTCTCTGCACCTCTCATTGTTCCTCAACAACCTCAATATCACAAGATTGGAAATTATTTGTAACTTCAAATAATCACTACACTCACACTCATCTAACCACAATTCCCTCAAATTTTCCAACTCACATATCCAACTTGGAACCAAAAACATGTATAAGTAAGACTTTCCACGTGTTTCAATTCTCTCATTTTCATGAGAAACTACACAAAATCTATTCTATTATTCTTGATTTCTAGACAATGCATCTTCACGATTTGTGCAAGGATCCCTTCTTCCACTCTCTTCAAATTCATCTCATGCTTAACATATAACCCTAGTTCCTGAAGCCAAGTCATATTTCCCAAACCATCTAACCTCACAAGTTCATCGTCTTTTGTAGAGAACTGCAACCATCCACATTGCAGTATTCTCAAAGAGGCCAACTTTGATATTTCCTTTGGCATGTGATTAATTTTCCCGCATTCTAAATTATGTTGAAGACATCTAAGTTCACTTATCCATATTATTAATGTCCTCATCTAAACCCCTCTTTAATTTTCCTAACATGTTGACCATTTTAGGAATCATGGTTTAGATTACAGGATTAGGGTTTTATGGATGGCAAGGGTTTTTACTTTATTTTGAAAATTCAAAGACTACAGTGCTTCTATTCTTAATTTTTACTTAGAATTTGACCTAGAAGCATGCTATAAAAACCTTTTAGGTATTTTAATTTCATAATGTAGGTTACGAGAATATAATTACTCATTTTCCACTCTGAAGAACCCTAATTTTGAAAATTTGAATGCTCTAGTGGCTTGAAATTCATAAATTCTTCATGGAGGATGCTTTGCAAGAATTTTAAGAACTCAAACAAATGGAATTAACTTGAAAATTTGGAACAAATCAATAGATATTGGAAAGAGAAGCCATTAAATCTCATATGAATGAACCGAGTGGTCATAGGTAACTATTTTCAAATTTCAAATATCATATGTTGATCTTGATCTAACTTGGAAAAATCTACAACTAGATCGTGACCTCTAAATATTTGAAAATATTTTTTCTTTAATTTATACAAAAAATCTCTTTACAAATCACTTGGGTGGCCATACAAAATCTTCAAAAAATTTGGAAGGATATACTGGAATGGTGTGAGAAAGGACGCATGCCATGATTTCACACCATCTCTACTTGAAGTCACCCCATCTATTATAACTCAACATGATAGGAAACAAGTGTGTAAAATCATGACATGTGTACCCTAGGCACCATCGTGTACACTAACTTTAGTTATCAGGAAGAAAAACAAGCCCATGATTACTAAGATCTGCATGAAATGAAAATTTTTAATGATTTCCACGAGGCCAAGGGGGCCTAAGGTAATGATGTCCATGAGGTCAAGGAGGCATGGTGAATGATCATATCATTGTAGGCTTAAGAAAAAGCTCCTTCTAAATCCCATAATAATCTTGAACTGTGATCCAATAAAAGTGTTTCATTTGTTGATGACAATAGTGCCAAACCTAGTGAAGTGTGAGTGATGCATGTTACACATGAAAATTCATTGTGAATTCACATGTTGAGGAAATTCAGTCGTTTGAGCTTGCAATGTGAATCTCAAGTGAAATACAATGAAAATATGCCACTTGTTCACCATCAAGGTAGAGTCTATAAAGGTTGAAAGAGTTCTTGCATTAACAATTGGTGTATTTTGCAGTATTGTGAATTCATATGTGGGCCCTCAATTTGAACTTGCAACATATGAAGAAGTCATGATAAAGTCATAACTTGACACCTTCATGAGAGGTGTGACAATTTTGTGAGCTCACAACCTTTAACCAAATGTCAAAAAATGAGCTCGCAATAAAGTAAACTTATGCGATGAAACATGGGCTTGATACATGGGTCTAGTATGGAAGGTAATGGGGACGGAAATTTAAAGGTACAAGCAAGGAAATTAAGTGACTAAATAAAGTATGATCATTTTCTTGGGAGAATAAGTCACTAGGATGAAGGGACCAATTAATGCATGAACACAAAGACTTCTCAAAGGAACTTAAGCTACCGAAAGATGGTTGAAGAAGTAGCTTTAAAATTAGAACATAAAGTGATTGATTAAGGGCATAGGAAAATAGGGTTGGGTGAAATCACAATAATGTGTCTCACTTTTTGGTCAAGATGGACATTTACATCAACATTTTTAACTGAATCTTCACCTTCTAAGACCTATAGTAGCTAAACCATCAAGAATTTGAAGATGATGCAAACTAGTGATTTGTGGCAATAATTTGTCTGTAGATTCTAAATGTATATTTTTAATTTTTTTTAAAAATAAATCATGAATATTTCAACATCTCCTTTAATAACTAGTTTTAAATAGTAAACAACATTTTCAAAAAGTAACATTTATGTCATCAAATATAACATTTTTTCTAGAAGATAAAATTCTAATTTTTGAAATATAGATTCTTAACATCAATACCTCTAGGGCAAGGATATTTTTTCATAATTTTTGGTTACAAATTTTTTTAATCAACTTTTGAAGTCACTGTAACTATAATTTGGACATAAGTGTATGTCGTCAAACATAACTTCTTGTGTATATATCAAAATCTAATTTTATTCTTTTTGGTGAATGTAAGGACATCAATACTTAGGGAAAAGGTATTTTTTGAATTTTTTCACAATGGTTTACTATTTTTCCACTTTTGTAGAGTGAAGATCTTAATGTTCGGTGAAAAACCTATGTTCAATAAAAATTGAAAATTAAATACATGATAAAATAAAAATATATCAAAACTATACTTGTTGGAAAGATCGTTTCGAGGGTTATGATCTTGCAAAATATAATTTATAAATGACTTTATTTAATCCTTCAAAAGGTAAATAAAAAGTGTTCTTTTCCATCATTTTGATAGGTGTGAAGGAGACTCCATTGTGGGTATAATTTAATACTAGAGGGATTATATCCAAGGGGGTTTGATCTAAGGGGGTCTTATCTAGCCCTCTTCAATTAAAACCCTTTAGATGGAACCTGTCAAGGCTTAAATCATTAGTTTTTCTAAAAATGAGTGATTTCAAACAAAAATCAAGATGTCCCAAAAGTGAGACACGGTATTGTGATTCCACCTAATTTTTAAACTTAGAAATTTCATGGAAAAAACTCTAGGATATAGAAAAGTCCTAACACACCCATCTTCACATGGTTGTCTATGCTCTTAATCCCATGTGACACAGACCTAAATTTGGTTAAATTATTCCTTTTGAAGATGATGAGGTAATGAAGGGAATTATTAAGGCCCCTCATAAGATTTCTAGTTATGGAAAGGAAACAATACTTCAAGATTAGTTGCTTCAATTATTTGATCTTTAGGGTCCTAAATTTAGAAAACCTAAGGATAGGATGAATAAATCCACTATTACATAAATAAAAGTTCCATTAGATGGTGTAAATTTCACAAGAAAGACACATCAAAGTTGAAACAACTTGCTATTTATCTACGGGTGATCCACAATAGTGGTTTACAATTTTTGGCCAAACTCGACACTGAAATATTTGTTTTTAACTAAATCTTCACTTTCGAGCACCTATAGCTTAAACTGTGAGGAATTTGAGGATGATGCAAACTAGAGTTTCGCGGACATTTTGTCTCCAGATTCTAAATATATTTTTTTCAAAATTTTTGGAATCAGTTTGCACTTCTTTTTCCATCTCCCTCAAAACTAGTTTTTTTTTCAAAAACAACATTTTTAAAAAGTGACTCACTGTATAAGACATAACTTTTTTTCCATGAAGGATAAAATTCTAATTCTTTAAAATTTAGATTTGTAACTCCAATATCTAGTGCTTCCACTTGGTTAGATAGTTTTTTATTGAATATTTTTTCTTTAATCAAGTTTTAAAGTCAAACCAATTACAATTCAGACATAACGCGACTGTATAACGCGTAACTTTTTTTGTATGTATCGAAATTATTATTTTTTGTTGGATCAAGGACTTCAATATCTGGTGCATTCATATTTTTCAAGTTTTTTTTTGATAATCTGCTATTTTGAGGAATTGGTTTGGGTGATGGTTCCATCCACTCAATCAAGAGTAGCATGCTTACCTCTAAATGGGTAGAAAAGTTAGTTGTAGTTCATAGTGCCTTAAGAATTTAAGAATGGTAGACTACTAAGTATCAATAAAATCCAATACCACATTGAAATAATGATATTGAAGATGTTAGGAAAATTGATAAGGAGGTGCAATCAAGATTGGTTGAGATTCTATTGGACAAAACACAACTTGAACTAGAGATGATATGGACTCTAAATCTTTTGATATTGATAGCCAAGATGAGACATAGTTGTATTTTGAAGTTTATTTGTTTTAGACTTGAATTTAAACTATAGATTTTAATTTTAATTGCTACTCTAAAATTTAAACAATCAAATATTGTTGTTTTATAATATATTGTTATTATAGTATAATTGTCATGATGAAACTATTGTTATATTATTGAAATGCTATTGGTATACTATTGTCATGATTAAATTTGAGTATCTCACCCCTATCTCTATTGTTATTGTTATTATACTACTAGTATATTGTTATAAATTTAAGGTTGCTATTATACTTGTAGAAATTCAGCTATCTCTCTCTAATATAATAATATTTAAAAAAATTATATGTGCACGTGTGTGTAAGATAGAGAGAGAGTTGTCCCCCTGCCATCCCCCAAAAAATAGCCCTGACTATTGTTGCCTTGTTTCTATCCCCAAAATGCCATGAAACATATATTTTAACACCTTCAATAGTTGTAAGAATTTTGATGGAATTGTCTTAGAACCTTTGCCAGGTCATTAATTGTCTCTTATTATTGTTGTGTATTAGAAGTCGCAAGTGGGTTTACACTTTTGACCCATGTTAATGATGCCATGTCTAGATCAACTAGTGGTTGTATCTCCATTATCATGGTGTATCGAAAGACGCAAGCGGGTTTACACTTTTGACCCATGTTAATGATGTCGTGTCTATATCAACTAGTGGTTGTACCCCATTATCACGGTGTATTGGAAGTCACAAGTGGGTTTACACTTATGACCCACATCAATGACTCTATCTTATATCAACTAGAAGAGTGTCGTTAATAGCTAATGTGTGCATTTGTATTTGGGGCTTCTTGTCACATGCCATGGCTACGATGGTGTCAATTTTAAAGGATAGTGTTGCTAAACATGCACATGAGCAATGGTAGTCTAACAGGAGGAACAATTATCCCTTGGTAAAAAAATTTCAATTCTTAAATACTTTGATTGTATTTAATGATATGTTAAATTTTTTTTATTACATGTCATAATATATGACTTTGATATACTATAAGGTCCTCTTTAAACTTCATAATTATTTATACTATTTTTTAAATATGTTTCTATTCATTTTAATTATGATTTATTAACCATTTGGTTTTTAATTTTTTATTAATTTAATCCATCATCCTTTTCAAGATTTTGCAAATAGTTATAACTATTATACACAATCAATACATATGAAATGAAGCCCCATAATAGAACCTCGATATTAAAAAAAAATCTATTTGTAACTATATTATGCACAATCAATACATATGAAATGAAGCCCCATAATAGAACCTCAATATTAAATTAAAAAAATCTATTTGTATTTATTTGTTTATAAAATTTGAAACTAAGTGATTCTTGTAGTGGTTTTATGGAGATCGGTTTACTTTTCATGCCTCTATATCTAAATAGTCTTCGTATATGATGTATCAATTGCCACTAGCGGCGTCACCAAGTTGCCCCCCTCCACCAAATGATGCGAGATTGTTGTCGCTTTCACCATCTAGGTAGTCATAGCAAGATGTATCCTGTAAGCAAATCATCACCAAAGATACACAACTTCATCATGTATCGAGAGTGGCCAAGAACTACGTATCTTTATTTCTTGTAAACCCAGCAGTAAAATGTTACTTTTTATTTTGTATCGAAGTCAGTAAAAACCTTTTTTTTTTAAAAAAAAAATTCGACAGTAATGAACATCTCATTAGTAAGAATTAAATAAAAAAGAAGATATCATTAGTAAGAATTAAAAAAAAACAAAAAACCTCATTTATAAAAGAATCAAATAATATATTTATGTATATACCACTGTATATGATGAGATATACAACGTACAAAAAATGTCACAGTCGCGCTATAAACAGACCAGGAAAAAGTACCGTGCCCTAACTACTCCTGTAACACAAACGACTCCCCGCCGGATCGTCGTCTCTTAAAAACTGAGGAAAGAATTAAAAAAATATAAATAAATCTGCAAATCCAGACCGTCGCCTCAAAGCTTCACCTTACATTTTTTACTGGTAATATTGACACTGGTATTGGCATCCAGACTGTCGACCACCAGATTGCAGCGCACGCGGAAAGTAATCTTCATAGTTTTCAGTTTCCCAAACTTGATCTTCACGGGAACATCGGCCTTCAAGCGCAGAGGAATGCTTGCCGCCTTCCGCTCTGCAGTCAGCGACGAAACCTTTTCACTGGTGATCTGAACGTTAGTTCCGGTAAGAGAAACATCTAAATTCGTAGTATTTTTGTGCCCCTGGTAAAACGCCGGTAGTTTGCCCTTGGAGAGCTCCGTGCCGGAGTAGAAAACAGCGAGATAACTGTCATCTAAGTAGTATATGCCGATCTTTTTGTTGGGATTCCTCGCCCTAACCCCAACCACAAACTGCGACGAAACGGCGGCATCTGTGCCGACGGTGAAATTGGTGATCTGAATGCTCTCGACGGAATATTTGGGAATCCGGGGCTGGAAGACGGCGTAGAGAATACCGGCGGCTATGACAATGGCTACGATAAAGACGAACAGGAGGCAACATGTCCAGGCGAGACAGCGGCAGCAGAAGTTGTGGCGGCGCTTGGGAGGGCGGGAGTAATATTTGGGGGCAGTTCGTGGGGGAATCGCCTGGTCTTTGGGATACTGGATGTGCACAACTTTGCTTGGATTAGCGCCAGGGTCTCCTTTTTCCGAACCGAGGCTCGATTTCGGGGCCAGAGGAGCGCTCAACGGTGGGCTCTTTTGTGCATAATGGTGTGCCGCTCCCGCCTTCTCTACGTCCTCGGTGGCCGGGTGAATTCGCTGTGTATCTGCCATTGCTGTGAAATACTGCTCTTGCTTTAAGTTCGAGAAAGGGATGAGATTCGATGAGTGGGAAATACTGCTCTTGCTTTAAGTTCGAGAAAGAGATGATATTCGATGACTGGTTGTAGTAATGAACATGGATGGTTATAAAGGCGTTAGCTGTGTCACGACACGGTGGAGAGTGATCAGGTGGCCGCGTGATGATGGAGACAAGGAAGAAAATCTGACAGAAAAACGCGTCTTGTGAGCACAGCAGGACGCGTGAACCGATTTATTATCTTTCTCTGCGACTTCGTCTGTCTTTTCACGGATTTCTGTTGCTGCTTTGAAAGAGCGCGTATATTTATTGTACTATTTTGAGTTCCTTTCCTACCTGGTGCGTTTAGTTTTAAATATCCTGTAGGTAACGTCTTCTTAGCAGAGCGTTATTTCTCTTGTTTAAGGGCCCCGTGATTCGAACACGCTTGCTGTAGATTTTGTCCGTGTCGGGAGATGATTCCAACATTTAACGACTAGGTTCTACCGACTACCCCACGTGCTTTGTTTTACACGTCATCGAACGAAAGGTCGTCGATAGGCGCCGAGGTATAGCATCAACGGATATTTGACACGTATTTATCATTGGAAACCTCCGTCACCAAATCTGTGTCCAAACAATAATTCGAAAGGGTAGGAGGACTTAGGGTAGGGTCTATTGGATGGGGCTTCCTATAAAAAATTTAGGTGGTGTTCGATTTTTAAAAAATATTTTATGGCGACGGGTTATATGAATTTTGTAGTGTATTTTAAGTTTAAATTTAAGAATTTTTAAAAGTTGATGATCTCGTGAGTTTTATTATTTTGCATATTCAATTCAATAAAGTAAAAAAAAATTAATTGATCAAAATGTAAAATTTCTAGATGATTGACAAGTGGCAAAAAAAAAACTTGAGTTAGAGGGACAATTTCTAGTCCCACTCCAAATACACTTGCTCAAATTTTCAAACTAAAAAGTAGGGGCTGCTATTATTTAGGGAGAGACTCTAATGAATCTTGTAACATTTTTTTGGCTTCTTGGAATCCCTTGCTTCTTGAAAATAGATCATAATGCCCCTCCTATAGGACCTAAGAAGTAGGGGTTTCCATGAAGCAAATAAAATGCTACAAAATTTATTGGAATCTTTCCTTGAATAATAGCAACCCCTAATTTTTAATTTTTATGACTACAGATTTGAGTAGGCGAATTTGGGGTGGGGCTAGGATAAGGTCTCATGGAGGGGGGCTTCCTTAAAAATCACAATGTATGTTGCTTAGCTTTTTATGAATATTTTAATGTTCTTGGTCCCATGGATTTAATCTTGCAATTCTACTTAAAATTTTAAGCTCCAAAATTTTAGGAATGAACTATAGTGCTTTGAAAAAAAATAAAAAATAAATGAAAAATTCTCTCTTTTATTTTTCTAATAAGAATTTAAAATTTTAGATGAGAGACAAGTGGCATAAAAAACTCCTAAGTTGTAGGGGCATTTTCTATCCTCACCCTAATTTCATCAGCTGAAATATTCATTCCTAAAAGGTAAGGGCTCCTATTTTCTGGAAAAGATTCCAATTTGTCCTGTAGCACAATTTTTTTTCCCCATGGGACCTCTTGCTCCATGAAAATAGAAGTCCAAGCCCCCCACAAGACCATATGCTCCACTAGTGTAGGAATTTTCTACCACTTGTTAGTCATCTAAAATTTTAGGTTCTTGCCAAAAAAATGGAGGAAAAATAATCTTTATTTATTTATTCTTATCTTTGTATTAAAACTAAAATTCATGAGACCAACTTTCCTAAATTTTGAAGCTTAAACTTTTTAGCTAAATTGTACTACTAAATTTATGAGACCGCCAACTTTAAAATATTCCTAAAAATTTTTAGCTGAAGGAATCAAAAGTCAAGAGAGAATTCGTTGAGGGAAGGAGCTAGGAACACAAAATACTTCCACAAAATCACAAAAGTGAAACAATCAGTATATAAAATTGGAAAATCACAAAAGAGGATGGTAGAATATGTGAAGGTTCAGATGAAATTGGGAATGAGGCACAGTGATCCCACAATACTGGTTTACAATTTTTGGCCAAACTGGACACTGAAATAATCTTTTTTAACTAAATATTCACTTTCAGACACCTATAACAGCTAAACCATGAAGAATTTGAAGATGATGCAAACTAGTGATTTGTCATATTTTGTTTGTAGATTCTAAATATATTTTTTTCAATTTTTTTGGAGTTAGATTGCATTTCTTTTTCCATCTCCTTTGAAAACTAGTTTTTTTCAGTAAACAACATTTTTAAGGAGTGACACTCACCGTATAACACAACTTTATTTCCATGAAGGATAAAATTCTTTTTTGAATTTAGATTTGTAACTATGATATCTAGTGCCAATTGGTTAGATAGTGTTTCTTGAATATTTTCCTTAATCAAGTTTTGAAGTCAAATCAATTACAATTCGGTTATAGGACCATATAGCATAACTTTTTTGTATATATCAAAATTCATTTTTTGTTGGATCAAGGACTTCAATATCTAGGTGCACTCATATTTTTCAATTTTTTTTTATAATCTGCTATTTTTCCACATTGGAGTAAAGACCTTTGATTTTTCGGTGAAAACCTATGTTTAATAAAACTAAAAATAAATACGCATAAAACCAAAACATATTAAAAATTATATTCATTGGATAGCTCGTTCCAGGACTACCATCATCGTTGGTACAATCTCTTCCATTTTCATCCCAATCCAAGCTTCAAAAACACAAATTTAGGACTTTTTGGTGCGAGGGTGAGAAGGTGGGAAAAGGGGGTTTGAGCGAACCGGGAGTTAAAGCGAACCCCTAGGGTTAAGCAGACTAGGGTTCATTGAATCCTTTCACAAAATGTTTCTTTGTGTTTTGGCGGGAATCGTGGGACCTTGCATTTAATTGGTTCGCTTGACAGGGGTTCATTCAAACCCTTTTTTGGTTTGCTCGAACCAAAGGGTTCATTTGAACCCCAAAAACCATTTTTTTTGCATGGGGTCATTTTATGCAACTTTTCCTTCCTCACTCGAATTGTAAACCACTTTTGTGGATTTACCCTATGACAAAATAATTCAACCAACTTCTAAGCAAGAATATGGCGATGAGTTAAAGGGATCAAGAGAAGCTCATATACCTCATTCCAAACATCATCTTGGAAGAACAAAACAACAATGTTTTCTTCCCTATCACAAAAGAGGAAGTTAGGGATGTCGCCTTCCAGCTTGATGGAGACAAAGCCCCAGGCCCAAATGGCTTCCTTGCATGCTTTTTCTAGAATTTTTGGAACATTTTGGGGGTTGATGTGCACCAAGACATTAAGGACATAAGAAAGAACTCAATCATGCTCATGGATTAGACCAATACCTTTCTAGCCCTCATTTCAAAGAAACAAGTATCTAGCATGGATGACTACATACCAATCTCCCTCTATAATGTCATCTATAGTATAACAACCAAAGTAATAGCCAATAGGCTAAAACCACTCCTCTCTAAGATGATATCAAATGAGAAAAGTTGTTTCACCCTATTAGATCCATTGTAGAAGGCATCATCATTACACATGAGGTGATCCATTTCATAAGGAGGAGTCATAGGGAGAGAATGATTGTCAAGTTGGAAATCCATAAATCATATGCTCAAGTGAACAAATTTTTTTTGATCAAAGTGTTAGAGAAATTAGGCTTCAAAAAAGAATGATGCAATTGGATCCACAATTGCATAAACACTCCTCAATTCTCAGTTTTGGTAAATGGTTTCCTGCATGGTCTCTTCACATCATCCAATGGGTTAAGACAAGGGGACCCAATGTACCCTTTTCTATTCATCATAATGGTTAAGACTATGGGGTGTCTCATCTAGATGGAAAAGGTTAGCAAAGGTTGGAAGGGTTTAAGGGTTTCCTCAAACATGGAGCCTATAACACACCAAAAATTTACCAAAGAAACTTTTTTGTTTAGACAATCCAAATTAAGGGAAGTTAGGGAGATGAAGAAGACAATGGAAAAATATCATGGAGCAATGGGTCAAAGTATAAATTGGTGAAAGTTTGGTCTATTTTCAACATAGTCTTGTGGAAACAAAGAGATATTGCAACAATACTAGGTTTAAAAATTAGTAAAATCCTTGTAAAATATCTTCCAAAGTCTTACTATTTGTAGGAGAAAACATAACCAACTTGTGGGAATCATGGTCGCAAGGATGCATGAGCATACTCGAATCATAGTGTAAAGGTGTGAATTTGTACCCCTCGCAAATTCCCTGTTTATGTACCTCCTACCTTAAATAAATTAAATTCAATGATGCTATTTTACGTCCTTCATTTGCTTCCCATCCACTTGGTAGTTGTTTTTTGTGTTGGTGGAGGATATTATGTTAGGGACGTTAGCACAGTGCGTGAACGTTTGTGTGATGTGCTACCATCCTGACAAGATTCCTGCCGCTAGAATATGTAGAGGTGTTACAACTCTCCATTAGCGATGAAGTGTAACATTTTTGCACCCTTAACTGACCTTGAATGACTCCTTTGCATCTAATTTCACCTTCAAATGTCTATCTCCTTCATTCTTTCACACTTCTAGCTCTCTCTTGGCAACTTCTTGATCACTCTCACTTCTACACACTTCATTCACAATATTTTCACTACCTTTGAAGCTACAAGTCGATACTCTACTAGTTTTACTCCTCTCATTGTTGTGGAAACATTAGCATCTAGAAGCTTGCAAGCTCACTCCTCCCATTTTCCTCAAGTGCACATGGTTGAAGGTGACATTGTTCCACTCTTCATTCACTTAGCACCATTGTATTGTTTCGTAGCATATTATTGTTTGGCATAGTGCATAGTACCTTCCATTTCAATACTTTCTTTATCACATTTCTCTATCATTACTATAATGGTTGTTTGTGGAGGTGGAAACACCAAAGTGGGGGACTGGCTATGACAATCCTCTTTACACAACCCCAACATTTTCCTATCACTATGTGTGTAGGCATTTCATTCATGTGAAGCTTGTAGTGGCTTGAGCTAATCGTAAGTTAAGTTTCTACTATTCTTGCTCGAAATTTCATTCATTTAATCAATATATCTATCAAGTTAAAGTATTCTTCTAGTTGCTTTATGTTTTCTAAATTATTATATCAAACTGTACTTGTCAATTTGTTAGTAGGTTTCTCTAAGTTATCAGATTATACCTTATACTTGTTATCTATACAGACGCTAGTGCCCAACTGAGACACCAACCCATTGCGCTGTCATCCATACCTTGTGTTGCAGTCTTCTGGTAGTGAGCTACCTAACTTACCTAACTTACAATTCAGACTCTAGAAACCCACTCACCTGACTTCATGAACCTCTTGGGTTGACAAAAGGAAAGAGGCATATTAGGGTAGTTGATTGTTCTAGACCATCCTGTGACCTAAAGTCATGAGCAGTTGGTCCCCCTCCTCTACATTTTGGTGAACCCGATGTGAAATTTTTTGGTTCCATTTTGTAGTGTTGAAGGAGTCTTCTCTCGTGTTCTAGGTGTGTGCATTGTGGGGCACCTATCCTTGCAACCCAACCTACGAACCCTAGGGTGTAGCCAAAAGAGTCCCTAAACATTGTGAAGCAAAATCTAGAATAGGTCATTGCCTAATTGTTAAAAGTGGGGGCTTATGAGAAAGTGCTTTCTAGTGTAAATAGAAGATGGCTTCTTTCATGCATCTTCCCATTTCATTTGTGCACCTACAAGTGGGTCTTCTATTATAACTTTTACCTCATAGGATTTGCTGATGAATGCTAATAGAGAACACTCTCATATCAATGGGAATACTGTGAGTAGCATTCTCGTTGATCCTATGTGCCGAGTTAATGTTATCACAAAAGAGATTATATTGATAAACTTCTTACACAAGGATGGTTACAATAAGTCTAAAAGCATTATACATAAGCATGATGGGATTTCTATCCCTCCCATCAGTTCTATTACCCTTTCATTCTTGGTTGGGCCTAGGATTGTGAATGCCCTTTTCAATATTATCCTAGAGTATGACTTGTTCAAGGTGAAGCTAGGCATTCCTTGGCTAGTTTCCATGAATGTAGTCCCTTCAATTTTCCATAACTGCTTGAAATTCTCCCATGAGAGCTCTATGCACGTTGTGCATGACACTAGGTGTAAAACCTTGGTGTCACATGGGACTTATTCATTAGATCACTTTTGGGTTGCTCCTATTGGTCTGCTTCCTCCCATAATGGACCTACTGTATCATACTTACATAAAATACAAGAACATGGGCATAGTTCCAAAAGTGATCTTTCCTCCTCCCTATGCTATTTCAGTTAAGGCTTCTATGATAGCGCAACATTGAGCTAATGCTTCCTCTCGAAAGGAGAAGTCCACTCAGGGGCCTTCTTCTTTCTCCCCTACAATTCCACCTTCTCTTGCCTCTCATCTTGTTGTGATTCCCTTAGCTTTTACCCCTATGTATCTCTCAGGGAGTCCGATAGTGCCCACTTGGCAAAAAACCAAGCATTAGGTGTTCGACCTTCCTATCTTGCCTATGGTGCCTCAACCTATCCTGTATGGTAAGGGGAAGCCCCCCAATGAAGTAGCCTATGAATCTTGACCTCCATGGCCTTTTACTACTCCTACGGGTGATCCCACGATAGTGGTTTACAATTTTTGGCCAAACTAGACACTGAAATTTTTATTTTTAACTAAATATTCACATTCAGGTACCTATAGCGGCTAAACCATGAGGAATTTGAAGATGGTGCAACTAGAGTCTCGTCACATTTTGTTTGTAGATTTTAAAAATATTTTTTTCAAAATTTTTGGAATCAAATTGCACTTCTTTTTCCATCTCCCACAAAAACTGGTTTTTTCAGAAAACAACATTTTTTAAAAGTGATGCACACTATATAACGCATAATTTTTTTTCCATGAAGGATAACATTCTAATTCTTTTGAATTTAGATTTTTAACTCTAATATCTAGTGCTTCCACTTGGTTAGATAGTTTTTTATTGAATATTTTTTCTTTAATCAAGTTTCAAATTCAAACCAATGACAATTCAGACATACGTGACTGTACAAGTCATAACTTTTTTTGTATATATCAAAATTCAATTCTTTTTATATTGGATCAAGGACTTCAATATCTAGTGCACTCATATCTTTCAAAATATTTTTTTGATAATTTTCTATTTTTCCACATGTGCAGAATAGAGACCTTCATTTTCAATGAAAAATCTATGTAACGTAATAAAAATAAAAAAACAAATACATAATAAAACCAAAACATATTAAAATTATATTCGTTGGATAGCTGTTTCGAGGAATACTTGATTCGATTGGGTTTGTGAAGATTGCCCATTTTGTCCTCGACACAGGCTTCAAAGCGTAAAAATTAGGTTTTTGTGTGAACAGGTCAAAATTAAGGAAAAGGGGGTTCACAGAACGGGGAACCTTCTGATGAACCCTAGAGTTCGGCGAACCAGGGTTCATTCGAACCCCCTTTAATATGAATTTTTGGTTTTTTTTTGGGCGGGAAATGTGGGCCCAGTAATTAATGGGTTTGGTCAAACCCTAGTTCAGTCGAACCCCTTTTTGGTTTAGTTGAACTTGTAGGTTCATTCAAACTCCTAAAACCATTTTTTTTTCCATGGGGTCATTTTCTCAATTCTCCTTCCTCCGTCAAATTGTAAACCACTATTGTGGCTTCACCCCTACCCCTAGGGTAGCGAATGGGAAGAGGCCCATCACTGAGGTGCTTGAGTCTACATACCTACTAGTTGCAGTAGTTGTTCTTACATCTCTTCCTCCTATTTCTATCCAAGAGTCACTCCCTCCACTGGAAATGATTGTGCTGGACACTATGATGACAAAATAGAAGCCTCCTACTCCTCCTCAAGCTTCAACCTATAGCTCTCAGAGCTGAAGAAATTGCCTTGTATGTGAGAGTAAGCATCAGAGGAAAGGCTTTGGCCATTGAGTAGGCTACTTTGTAGAAGGAGGAAGGAGAGCCAACAACTCCTGTTTCAATGTCTTATGTTGTGTCCTCCTCTTCCACCCCTTTTTCTTTAGTTCCCCCTGCCTTGATCTTGCTTTTGGCTCCCCTGTGAGCATGGGTGATCCACACCCTAAAAGGGCGCAAGTGTTCATTAATCCCTTGATTGAGCCTTCTCTCTTGATGTCCCTTTTGGACATCTTTCCTTTTCCCAAACACGTAATTTGCTAAATACCTTGGTGGTGTCCACTATGGTTTTCTCCTCTTCCTCCTCACCTTCTACTTCATCTATGGGGATCTCACATCCTCTAATGAAGTGTAAGTTGGAGGATAACCTTGCTTCTAATGGAGGTTGGAAGAAGGGATTACCTTCTTTGGAAGTTGGCTTTGCATTGGCTTGCACCATCCTAGTGACGGAGGCAACCTCGACATCCCCTAAGTTCACAACTACCCCCTGAGTCTTTCAGCGAGGTTGACAGTGAATCATGGGAACCTCCTTCATTGCCCACTTAGTTGACACATGGCACGAGGGACTATCAAGTGCATGTTCAAATTGATCTAGATAATATCCCAACTCTGTCAACAATTTTCACAAAATCAATGATGTTTACCTCACAGGAGTTGAGCAAAGAAGACCTCAAGGGGTCCTCTTCCTTGGATCTTGTCATAGGAGATTCAGAGTGTTCCCCCCTTGCAAGCTCGTCCACATTCCCCTTACAATGATCTAGATTGGGATAATGATGACCTCTTGGTTGATGAGGACTTGGAGAGCACCTCTTCTTTATCTGTAGATTAGATTGTGTGTGTGTTGTGTTTCCCTCATTCTTGTTTTATATGTTCATGGAGGAAACTTGTCACCCTTGTAGGTGCTTGGATACAAGAGTGTTTTGTGTCATAAACTTCTTCTATTTGTCACATCATTCTTCCTCTATTGTGCCTTGATTTTCAACAATTGGGGATGATGGAAAGTGTTGGGTGCATTTAGGTCTCCCTTACATGTTGACCCAAATTTTTATTTTTATTGTCTTCATGTGCCTTTTTTCACATGGTTTGATATAGTAGGGGATTGATGATAGTTCATTCATATTATTATATTATATCTATCTATTTATATCTATGAGCAACTTTGACCCTGAAATATCAGATCCCCTATCTCTTGATGTCTTTGTTTTTGCTTGTATTGTCTTTTTATCTTTCTCTCTTCTTTTCTTGCTTCGTGAGGGGCTATCACTTTCTTCTCCTTCCTTAGGATGTCACATTCCTTTGTGTTCAACACACACCATCGTAAGGGAGGCTACAATACTACTTCAATTTACAAAAGGTGTATTTAGTGGCCAATGAATCCCTCCTTGAAAATCGCTTATTTTTTCAAAAAATTGTATTCTTCGACAATGACCCCTAGTGGAACTTTTCTTTCATCACAAATTCGTAAAGAAAGAATCTGAAAAACTTTCCTTTGAGAAGGGAGTAATTTTTTTTATGAAGAAGTCTAAAAACTTTCCCTTGCGAGGGAGTATTCTTCTTATCAAATTCCTTGATGAAAATGATCTTTCAGAAGGATTCCTTGATATTAGAATCGTTTGCAAAAATTATTATCTCCTTTCAAATAGAGCGTCCCTTTAATAGTTCTCTTTTCTTTTGAAGGGTTCTTGAGGGACCACTTTGATTTGAAACTATGAGGGATGACAGTGAAATATTTGTACTTCACATATGATATTTCATTATCATAAGTATGATAGTGTACCTATTAAGTAATTTTAATTAATATATTAAGAACAACTAACTTTCTTTTTCTAGGTAGCTAATAATATGTACACATGTTGATTCAAGGTACTAAAGTGTCACCATTGGCTCATCAATAATTGATTGACTATGGTTAGATGATGTCATCTTTGTCTAATGAAGTCCATTTCCATCTTAGTTAGATTGAGTTAACTCATAGCCATTTGGACATGTCACTTGCTTGAATCATACATCTAGAGGCCTACTCATTCATACTCCATCCATCTACTTGGTGATTGATTTTGATAATTTGATCTTCTAGTTTGGAATAACATTTCAATATTACATGTTGCACTCTATTATGTCTATTCTTTTTTCTATTGTAACTTTTTTCATTCACTTAGATCTTATTTGAATTGGTGCTCATTGGATTCCAATTAAATCTTATAGAACTACTTTATGATCTTAGCTAACTTTCCACTAAAGGAAATTATAAAATTCTTAACAAAACTAAAAAAATCTAGGCAATGAGGGGATCTGAAAGATGTCCACATTATGCTATACTTTTGCATAACAATAACATGACCAATTCAATGGATCATAAAATTTAAGAAATTATGAGCACTACCTTTTTTGTGTTCTAATCACATCATCAAATTTTAATTTTTGTTGATTTCAAAAATAAAGTGGCCACTTTCAATCCCATTTTAGCTCCCCATTTCAGTGCACTTATCTAGATGAAAAATAGGTATAATTGAAACTAATGACACATTCACCTCATATAGACAAAGATATATTCATAGAAGATCCTCATGTTGTTCTTCATTCTTAGGAATAGCTAAGCTAGGTGCCAAGTAGGATGTACTCTATAAGTGCTCAAAGATATGACCTATGAATGCTTAATGGATCCAAAAGAAGGAATCAATCAAAAAGTTTCATATCATCATGATGCATAGAACAATAATGAGATATGTATGCATCTTAGATGTATGTGATGTAGATTAGGTTCCCTTTAATGCTTCAAAAAAATATTCTTATAATGTCCCTTTTTCAATATATCATTTTTTTTAATGATTTTTGAATATGAATTAATACACATTGAATACCTTTAAACACTAAGATGTAGCAATTAGTTGTAGAAATGTGTACTAAATCAACTCATAACATCTAATGGAATAGGTAAGAGTTGACAAGATTTTATTTTAAGATTTTAAAATTTAGAGATCGACTTCATATAGTAAGAGGTAGAGTTGGGAGAAAGAAATGTAAACATAAGAGTGGGGAATGTAGATACAAAAGTACATGAAATTTTTGAAATAATAAATGAATCATAATAATAAATATACATAAATATATGCAAATATAAATAAAATAAGATTAAATATGTTAAAAGAAGCATATAAATATAAATAAATAAAATAAATCAATTTTTATTTAATTATTATGTCACAATAAACTTAAAATTAAATTAGAATTAACATAAATATTCATGTCATATTAAAATCCATTCATTTTCTATAATTTTATATTTAATTAGACCTATTATCACCATGAAGTTTCTATGTAATCGTTCCTTTGATTCAGGGTGTTAAGAACGACTTATTGGACTTTTGGAGGCGATTTGACAGTGGTGGGCTCATCAAGGCCGCGCTCATCCCAAATTGTCCGAGACGGCCGTTTATACATCATCCTGTGTCATTATCAATATCTACCACCAAACACTGAATTTGGAAGAAAATGTGATATATATCATTATCACGCATCTTTGTAGTAGTTAGTAATTACACAATCCCTTAGGATGCGTACAGAAACCCATCTGGCTTTTTGGATTGTAATTAGAGCTCCCAAGTCAAC
>VDFB02159227.1:0-16321 GCA_007258455.2 Sequoia sempervirens | reverse complement strand
ACTATACATTTTACATAATTTTGAATTAAGGTTATATCTTTGGCTAACATGGAAAATTGTGGATGGTGTTAAATGGATTTTAGGCCAACATGAAGATGTTAACATGATAGAATTGATATATGTTGTTGATTATTTAATGAAAATATGTGGATATGGAGAAGTGTGTTGAGTATGTGAAATATGTGAATAAATGGTGTGTGAGTTGAAAAGAGAAGTAAAGTGTGTTGAGAAAAATTTAGATATTATCTGAGCCCTAGGTTGCAACTCTAGGGAATTCTGGGAATAATTTGGGCATTAAGAGTTGTTGTGTGTGGATAAATGTTCAAATCCCCTTGTGTTAGCTAGAATAAAATGTTGTAATGAAAATCCTAGATAACTTACCTTGTATAGAGAAAGAGAATATAAAAGTTAATATCCAACCTATTTAGAGTTGTGATGTGCCCTATGGTAAAAGATTGAATGAAATCCATGGTTCAAATAAATGTTTAGTTGAAAGCATTTGATCTTTAAGAATTAATTGAACAAAATAGGTTCTCTTGATTGAAGTAAAGGAGGTAAATGTCTTAGTCTTCTTAACAAGGGTTATGACGTTAATATGGTATTTTGGCAATAAAATTTCTTAAACCTTCAAAAGGTATAATTGAGTTTTGAAACACAATCTTTTTATAAAGTGTATAAACATTGTTATAAGACATCATGATGTGCATTATTAAAGAAACATAATTTTGTTGGCTTCCTAAGTCAATAATTATAAAATAGAATAGTAATGCTACTTCTTGAAGTTATGGTTGCTTTGGGAGAAACATATTTTCTTATAGGAACCTTAGTACAAATAAAGGATGCAAGTTGTACTTTTGAAGATTTGTCACTAGGAAGGAACTATATGGACCTCTAAAGGGGATTAATGTGTTAAAGGTTGTGGTTGAATAAGGTTAAATCTCTAAACCCTTAAATTTATTAAATCAATTTGACAACAAGGATGGAATAATAATAATAAAAAAAACCCTCGAACTGTGTAATATGAGGAATTTGAACAACCATATAGTTAGATTTAAACTCTTCACAAAGATTAAAACTAAATCTTTAGGGTGTAGGTTGTTTGACAATAAAATAAAATAAAAATTAAGGAATTGTTTACAAACTGGTATTAATAAATGCATGAACTAAGAATCTTGTACACCTTGACCATGAAATTTCTAGGCCCTATTCTATTACCAAAGATCTTGATTTACATAAAAATGTATAAGGGTTAATCTCGTGAAGCAGCAAACAACTCACTTATGGTTGGTAAGAAAAATTTCATGTATGATGGCATCAACTAAGGATAAAATTCTTGCAATGCATAGTAAATCCAATTTTTAAAAGTGGTCAAAATCATATTTTAGCATGAATTAAATGGTTAAACATTAAGTTCTCCTAACACTTTTTCAAGTAAACAAAGATCTAGTGAATGTAATAGAAATACAACAACTAATAAATCTTGGAGTTGTTTTTACCAATAGACTAAAATAGCAAATGATAGAACATGATTCAAGTCATAGGTGAGAGTGTATAGAATGTTGCAACTAAGTTAAGATTGGTGAAAATTGAATTAGATATTGTATAAATAACTTACCTCTAGAAAATTAAACATACCTTTGTGATGAGACCATATCAAAATGTGAACTTGATGTTAAAACTTTATCTAGAACACATGCTATTACTACTTTCCTTATAAATGAGCTAATAAATAAAATCTTTTTGAAGCCAAAATAAGAAAGGATTGTATGTCTAATATGAAGTAATAACATATTCAATTAGGTGTTGACCTTTAAGGTTGTGTATATGTCACAAGAACTGAAGAATCAATTTTTTGAATTTATAAATTGGGTGAGGAATTATGTAAAAAATTTAGTGAATTGAATGATTGAGAAACTAAATGATATCATCAAGGACATGAAAATTTCCATGAAATAATCCCAATTGATGTTGTACATTTCTATACCAATGACTAGTACTCTTGAGGAAAATGTGTGTGTGTGTGTGAAAGAGAAACACACTAGAGAAAACTTAGAGGTAGGAATTGTTACTCATTGTATGTCTTTGTACCTTAAGAAGTTAGAAATAATTGTGATTACAAAAAAAAATTATGATTATAACATGTGATTAAATGAGTCAACCTTAGGTAGTGAACTGCAATATTTGTTTAAAAATATATATAGATTAATGAGTTGTGAAAATTATTATTCTATGATTTATCATGTGTTTTATGAATTGAGTGTGCTTTCTTCTCTTGTATTATAATGTTTCAAAATAAAATGGTTGAATAACTTCTTTATTGAGTAGAAAAAATTATTTATCATGTTGCAAAATATATATAATGGAATTACCATATGGATATGTTAGTGAACATGTAACAAACATAGTTGAATTAAAGAGGAAGGACAATATGGATTCAAATATAGAAAACCAATATTGATCATATATGTGATGTTAGACAATGGATTAGTAAGATAAAAGTATGATATACCATATATTGTTAAACCTAAGAAAATGGAGTACTACCTAGGCTATAGTTGTGCATTGTCTAGTGAGTAGAGATTTACAAAATTGAGAAGAAAAGTGAATTTCACCTAAAGAAAATGGAGTGTATTTAAGTACATTGATTTTGTTATATGAAAATTTTCATAGTGTATTGTGTTATGTCATGTGATGTGAAACCAATATATGTGTTGTGCCCCAAGTATGAGATACAAGGTATCTGACTTGGGATAAGGGTGGTGGATGTCTAGTACAATCCCCTATGTGTACCCTTTGTGATGGTCCATTGTGTAAGTTAGCTAGTTAAGAAATGATGTAAACATGAAATGTGTGGATGTGTGTTTATTAAATGCAATGTGATGTATTCCTTTGTGTTAGTCTTTTTTGTATGTTAAATGTGTACCCCTAGTGTATGGTTCCCCCCTTACAGGAGTGAGATGCCAACTAGTGTAAATAGGGGTTGAGAGGCACATGTTCACCCATCAGGAAATTACGAGCTCAGGGTGTTATCCCTAATCCTGATAAAGGATCTATGATGAGACATTTTAATCCTCCCATGGACATTGATTGTGGCCTACTCCCCCACATATGAGAGCCACGCTTGTTGGTTCATAGTGCTAGCCTCTTCCTCGATGTTTATAACCCATGGGTAAAGGATGGAAATATGCAAACTATATTGATAGGGATTCTAACCCCACTTATGATTACAGACTTTGGGTACTTCAGTAATACAAAACATTGATACTATGTGGAAGAGTCCACCAGGATATTGCGCACTCATATTTATGTGGTCAGGGACCACCATTTTATTGCATGATATTATATATTTGTGGTTAGAGAAGCACCATTCCCCTCCTCCCCTTAGGTGACTTTATCAAAGTCACGTGGTGCTTGTAATGTGTAAATTTTATTGTTAAAATATTAATTTATTGGTAATTTCTTATTAATGTTTAATTTTATTGTGTCAGCAGTATGAAATTTTATATTTACTTTCTTAAAGCTACTTAGCCATTTGAAAATTTTCATAGTCCAATTTCCTCAAGGACTTGTTTAATTTCATTTATTTTTAAATTAAGACTTGAAATTTTGCAATGTAGCTATGCTTGATCTTTATTTTAATTTTTCTAGTGAATTTATGATTTTTCCCTTTTTATGGAAATTATATTACAACTTTGGTTTATGATCTTATATTTCTTGGTTTGAGGCTTTCTTGTTGATTGTGAACTACTGACAAATGTGGTGTAATGTGACACATGTAAAACTACCATATCTCGCAAGGTTCCCTGGCAGGACGGATAAGGGAGTAGATTTTCTAGGGAATTATTTTAAAAAGGGGTTGAAAATGGGACTGGAATGGGATGGTCGTAAATCCATTCTTCCTCTAGTTCTTTGATTTTTTTTTTTGTACCTTCCTTTTGGAGGTTAACCCCCTTAAACAAACAAGGAGAAGGTACTAGGAAATGTATGGAGGGGTCCTTACAAAAGGGCCTCAAGACCATCTTTCCTAGCAGCTATAGTATCTAAGAATCTCCATCCTTATAAACCCCATTATGTGAGCCCTATGTTGTAAATTGTTTGGTTGTATGAGGATAGGCGCACCCAATTTGGGAAGAGCATCCTTTGTATCAGGATAGGCACACCCAATTGGGAAGAGCATCCTTGCTATTGTTGTGTGTACATGTGAAAATTCCAAGTAAATTTGAGTGTCGTACTTGTGAACTATGTGAGAAAGATAGCAACAAATGATGCAAAGTTAATATTCCTTGAGACATGAATTGATATTGGAACAAAAATAGTTTCTAACATCATGAATGATGTTTATAATGCAAAAGGGAACATTGAAGGGTATCCAAGGATGATAATGTGTTTGGATATATGTTGGTGTATTTTTTTTATCAAAAATGTTAATTAACATGGATGACTACTATTATTTGTTCTATTGTGAGTATATCAGATAAATGATTTATGATAAATAAAAAAAATTGTGTTCTAAGTATTTAGGTGATTGGATTATGTAAATGATATCACTACACATGTACTAATGAACTAATGTTTGTCTTACTTATTATGGTAAGGTCATTAGTATATTTAACTTGTTATGTGTGTTTCCATATTGGGAATTTTAAGATTACAAACATTAATGACTTCCAGGAGGCCAATCTAAGGGGAGGGAGATGTGAGGCCCAACACCATCTATAAATTATGTGACATCTTAATACATTCAATTGTGCTAATTTAGTGAATAAATAGATGAATTAACACAATCCCATGTTTAAATGATTATTGTGGTAAATTCTCTTAAGTAAATGAAAATGGGAAAACTATTAAGAATGAATGTGAGCAAATAATATTTATATTTTTGAACAATTATCATATGAAGAATACACTTAGATCGATATAAGCTAAGGAATTTTGTGTACCTAACATTGGTTTGAATCTCACTAATAAGTTTCATGTTTCTTGGAAAATAATAATAGTTAGGAACAAAGAGGGACTTTTGGAAGATCAGTAAGAAGTTTCGTATCACTAGCCAAGCACCATCGAGGTAAATTTAAAGGATGACTCTAATCAATGAGGGGTATACCTAAGGTAGGATAATTTGAGGAAATTTTATATAAATTGGATATCAAGTTGCATGATGAAGTATTTAACGAAGGTTCGGTTTTCATTATTATTTCATGCATGCTAAAAGTTTCCATCTCTTATAGGGAAAGGAAATAAATATATATGTGTATTATGGTTACAAACTATTGAATTTGATCTTATGGATAGTTTGAATAGGTTTTTATTATATTTCTAACCTAACATGTATTTGGGAAAATACATATGAGAGTATTATCAAGGGATGTAAATATAATTAGGGTTTTGTCTAAGTTGTAATTGAGTGGAGGGTTCAAAATGCAACATGGTGGAAATAAGTGATTTCTCCTCATTTCTATTAGTTGTTTGAGTAGGAGTTTTGTGTTGTGTTATTTTGTGATGGATTTCAAATCAAGTGGGAGAAAGTCTTAAGTTTATGTATCTGTAAATTTAGAATTTGTTTGGTGAATGGATAGACAAAAAAAATTGTTGTTAAGTTTTTTTTTTTTTTTACCTTCCTACCTAGATCATTGGTAGTCATTTATTTCTTGTTTGGGGGTATGGCTAGAGCGCATGAGGCTTCATGATGCCATTAAGGTAGGGTGGTGAGTAAGCCTAATTATTTTTTATTTTATTCATTGTATTCTTATGTATTGTTCTAATATTGAGGACAAGTGTTTTATTGTAAAATTAAAGAATATAAAGACCAAGGTATATTTTATGTTCTTCCTAATATTATTTGTAATAAGAGCAAGTCTTGTTCTTGGGCATGTATGGTAATTGTGTCCACAAATGTTATTTGTCTCATTTTAAGTACAAGTTGTAACATGGCAAGTTTATGTAAAGAGTTTTGATCTTATTGTGACATGGAGAAGAAAATATTTTGTAAACATGTATAAAGTAAGTGTATGAGGATGAGGAGTGGTTTTCATTTGATATTCAAAAGAAAAAAGCTATGTAGACTTATTATAGTTCCTTTGTAAATGGATGAGTAGCCTAAGTCCTCTTGACAAAAGTTTATTTGGATATCATAAATGTTGGTGTGGGTTAAGTAAACAAATAAAAATAAAAATAAAAACGTTTAGTTTTGTAGGTCGTTGAATATGAATAAAAGAATAATATTTGTAACATGGTCAATAAATCTTAATCTACAAATATTCGAGAGTTATAGTAAAACATATATGAAGCTAGTCTAGTACATATATAATTATATTTCTTTTTAAAAAATAAGAAATGTGACTTTTTAGTTGATGAATAAAATATTGCTTTAGAATAGAACTATTTTCAAGTTCTTGTTTTAAAGACAACTAATATATTGGTATAATATGTTTATTTTGAATAAATGGAAAAATCAATTATTGAGGATTGTAAAAGATTACTTTCTAAAGTTGAATTAAAATATTTTTTTTTTTAATTTAAACAATTCTACATCATTGGGGAATTATAATAGAAATTTCTAAATATATACTAACCAACTAATAATATGGATAAGAAAGCAAAAAGCAACTTATATTACATAATCATGACTAAGTCATTCTTAAAAACATCCCAAAATTATTGGATAAATCATTTTGGGATGAATATATATATTATATATATTTCACACATAATTCCTATATTTATATTTTTCAAATAAATTTAAAAGTATGATTCTGACCTATTTTATTATAATATACACAGTATAATATATATATATACATACTTGTTTTCTCTTGGTAATTTCTTTTTTTTTAACAACCTTTAAATCTGTAAAATTAACAAGAAAACCACAACACTTCTGTGAGAAATTTGTTGTGAATGATTTGATGCATATGTTGTAAAAATACAAGCTACACAATTATATATTAATATATATTCATTGTGTTCTAAATATGTGGTATAAATATATAAACTAAGCATTTATATATTGATATATAATGTGTAGTTTTATTTTAACAATAACATGAATTAAAAAAAGGAAAAAAATGTATATATGTATATATTGGGGATTATGCATATAACAGAGCAGCAAAATGAAGACCAAATTATTATTGAAATCCAACAAAAAAATAAATAACCCATTTATCCCTATATTAGGTATTTTTAGCCATTGTATTTTAGAGTGAAATCAATAAATAAATAAAAATCCATGTTTGCTTAATATTTCGGCTGCTGTTTTATTTAAGTATGCTATGAAATAATTTTCCATGGGTAATGATATAGTAGGTAAATGTGCAGATTTATATTGCAATAAATGAAATAATAATAAATAAACAGAAGAGGTGATCTTCAATTTGTGGGAAGTAAAAATAACGAGAAGATACACAGTGAAATGTAAATCTAGGATCTCCCTCTTTGGCTGCAAATCTCTAAGCAAATATGTGTTACGAAATAAAGATTTTGAGGGTTTAAACAGAAATGAATAAAATGAAAGAAAACTCATTCCTCCCCAAAATAGGCATTCCTTTATCCATATACACGGCCGTGCAACAAGCAAATCCATGATTTTTGCAGAAAAGCCATAGGTAAGAAGAAAGAAAGATTAAAAAAGAAAAAGAAGTTTGCTCGCCTTCAATTCAAAGACCTCTTGCAGGCATGATAGATCTGCAAGAAATAGCGAACAAAATGGAGTAAATACATATGGGTAAATAAAGATGAAAACAAGAAAATAAAAATAACATAGAGCATATGAAAGGAAAGATTGTTGGCTTCCAAAACTAATGGAGGTTTCTTCATCTCCTTCCTCTTCAACCTGCACATGGAAATGAAGAACAAATAAAAAAGAAAATGGGTTTATAAGATCATCCTTATGAGTTAGGGTTTGGTTTAATTGCCCTATCATCTAATGGTCAAGATTGAATCTCATTCAAGGACTGGGATTGAGTGCACATCCAATTAACTTTAATTATGATTATTTTAACTAATCTTATTTAATTTTGAAATGGAGCCAAGGTGGGGGCTTATGTAATTAGGTACCCTTATGTTGTGACTTAAAAGTCACCTTTTGAAATATTTTTAAAAGTGGCTCAAAATTTAAACTAGTTAAGCGAATAAATCAATCTCATTAAATTTGAACAAATGAGATTGAGTATTAGATCCTTGTCAAAATTTAATTATTATTATTATTGTTTTTAAATGGAAAAGACACAATTGTCCCATGATGGTATGTATTATAACTTGACAATGGATAAATAGAAGTATCATTTCCATCATTAAAATTCAAGTAAGGATTAATGCATAGTATCATTATCCTTGAGATCATTGGATGATTTATTAATGGTAATATTATTAAGAATTAGTTAACAAGTAACTACATGAAAATAATTTCTTATGTTAATGTTTGCATCATCGAATAAATGATAAATTTTACTATTACTAGTTTACCGGGTAAATAATGACAGTGTTAGCTATGAGTAAGCATCAAGCAAATATCAATAAAATTATTAACGTCTAAGGGTTGATTAATGATAATACTATTATCATTAAGAAATATTTGTTTTTTTTTAAGTAGTAATGATTCGAGCATGTAGGTAAATAAAAGACCCCTTGCACAATTGGGATTTAATCTTATAGTCATTTTACTCCTATGAAATAAGGTTTAATCTTTTGGTAAGTACAAGTTAATAAGGCATATATTTAATTATCTCCTTTAAAGGTTGCAACTCATAACATGTTCAATGTTACACTTCTAACTCTTAGAGTGATTCATTAGCTTAATGCTTGTTTAAAAAAAAATTGTTGGGTTTTTCTAACAAAAAATATTAGGCATGACAGATATCATCATAGGATGTGCTTTCCTATTAATGTAGAACAAGCTATGTAAAAGAAGATCTATATTCCTTTTGTGATGTGAGTTTGGAGCCTCTTAATTCTAGTTGGTTCTCAATGATTGTGTTGAATTTTAGTCTAAGAGGATTCATGTCTCCTATAGGTTTGTGCTTTAAAATAATATTTTTGTTGGGAAAATATCTCTCAGTGTTGCAATTACATAATGTACTATTGATATATCCATGATGGGGGAGGGTGTAGGGGGGTTCCCACAGTGAGGGGTTATGAGGGACCATCCCCTCAGCTAGGGTCTAGGGGTAGTGATGGGTTTGGTTATTAGTATCTTTTTGTTTCTTTTCATATACTCTTAAGACACTCTACATGTTTTTAAAGTATCTCTTTGAAACTACTTCCATAATATGTTGTCCTTTCATACATACTTTTCTACCTTGAACCCATTTTGTAGAAATGAAATATGGTGAAAATATTTATAGCATTTCATGGTTGAAATATGAATATATGTGTGTGTGTGTGTGAACGAATTGTTGTGATTTAATTATGGTGGTTAGTTGCATTCATACATTTCTAGATTAATCTCTTTGCATCTCAACACATGGTAGCAAGAAAGGAGTATTTGTAGCAAGCACCAAAGTAGCAGAACATAGGATTAATGAAGTTCAAGCCATCCAAAGTGCAGGAAGTTGTGGGTGAGCATGGTTAGTATGGAAGGAACAAATGTTTGAAGATATATTTTCTTGAATGTTGGACATTTTCCCATGTGTTATACATGTAAGTTGTCCTTATTTGAATAGGTCTATTTTTTACTTAGATGAATAATTCAATCATTATTCCACCTCCTCATATCTAGGAGTAAGATTTATGATTGTAGTTAGTTAGTTAGTTGGTAGTTCAAATAATAATCTCTCCATTTTGTATTTAAAGTAAGGGGATGAGTTCATAGATCAGTTAGTTGATTTTGTTATAAGTTACTAGCAGTTGGAAGTTTTCTAGTTTTTCCAATTATCTAGAGACATGTTGTTACAATGATACTATTGAATAAAATAAGCAAGAAGGATTTTGTTTGATATCTGTCATTATGTAATGAATGGAGTTGTATGGTGCATTAATGTGTGAGAATAAGAGTTAGATTTAGTTTTTAGTTAAGTGAGACAATCTTCTGAGCTGCCCACTTAGGCACAACCCTTCACTTTATTCATCTATTTGTTTATTTATGTTTTTTCATTATTTATGTTTTCATTAGTTTACATGTGCATTGTAAGTAAAATGGTTTATGGTTAGTTAAAGTTGTGGTTTTTCATGAACATAGATAAATCATAGTTCTGTAGAGATTTAGATTGATTACTTTGTTGTTTTAAACAATTTCAAATTAATTTTTCACTCGTATATCTTTAACTATCACCTATAGCGTATGTTGTAGTTACTTGTAGACACTAGGTTTTGTAATTATTTTCATCGTTTTTACAATTCTGTCAAATTCTAGCAAGGTAGAATAGTTTGAATAAGTTTTTGTAGAGTAATTTAGGTTAGAACAAGCTTATGAAGATGCATATAGTGGATTTCCATTATAATTTTACATACATTAGTTGATAATTTAATGTTCGCTTGCAATGTCAAGAGGACTGTTCAACTTGGCACACCCTTCAATTGTGTAAAATTTACCAAGTCCCTAACACATTAGTTTTCCTTTATATTTTTTACACCATTTTTAGGGATGGTGCTATCTTCATAGTTCTATTTTTACAAAGCTTTCATAGATAAAATTTTCTAGTTTACATTAGGATTGATAGATTTCATCTTTAAAAACCTAGAGTTATACTAACATTATGCAATTTCATTGGCATACAAAGAAAAACCTTCCATATGCAGAGGTGGAGATAGAACCAAGGAATATTCATCCCTTCAGACACTCAAGATAGAGAATATACTAGTTGTTTTGCTGAATATAATACTATGAAGATATTTGAAAGAGTAGACACTACCTTTCGATATTCATCACCATCATCATCTTCCACAAGTACTAAAGGGACCTTCCAAACAATGGAAAATCTTGATCCACCAAAAAAAGGTAATTTTAAGTTCCCCATTACTAACCAAGTCAAAGCTACTGTGCTAAAGAATACCCGACCATCAACATTACCAATATTTTATGGCTTGGTAAATGTGGAACCAGACACCTTTCTCTTTGGGTTTCATGTCTTGTCCATAAGTTATGATTACACTACTGATTCCCACCAACTCAAGCCCTTCCTAGCCACTTTTAAGGATTCTACCCGTAGATGGTTTATGGGGCTTGGAAAGGATTTTTTCCTAGATTGGGACACCATGAAGACAAAGTTATTAGAAAAATAAAAAAGGACTGTTGTAGAAGATTGGATAGAAGAAAATATGAAAATTTATCAATGTATCAAAAGGAGGATGATCCACTAGAAGACTATGTGTAAATATTTCAATTTTCTTTGAAAAAGAACCCAAAACATAAAATATCAAATGAATCCCTTAAATTGGTATTCTTAAGGGAAATTAATGAAGATAGTATGGATTCCTTCAACCTTATTGGGGGAGGAGACATTTCTACTAGCCCATTGGAAGACATTTTTAAAGTCTATAGGAATTATTCTAGGAGTCTTTCAAGCAAGCCAAGAGGAGAGAGGTCATCGATCACAAGCAAGTCCTCCAATGGGGTTTCCAAAGTTGAAATCAGTCATCTAGCAACATAGTTGGACACAATCCACATCAAGAAGAAGTAGGAGGAAGCATAAGCCATGCTCATTGAGTACTATCCTAATTGTAGGTAGAGGAAAGAAAATTGTAAGTGTAAAAGAGTGGCCAATATCTAGCAAGAAAAGGTTGAGAAACCAGATTTATAGGAACTGGAAGGAGATGATGGAAAAAAATTCTACATAGCACAGAGAAGGTCATGGTAGAAAAGACAAGGTGTGCCACCAGACCTCCTTAGTTTTAATCCATCTTTCCCTTTGAGCAATCAAAACATTTTTCGTTGTAAATTCATCCTTGGAAAACAAATCAGAACTAGTGGTAGAATCCTCAACAATGGAAACAAGCCCAACCAAATTGGAACCAACAACCAAATCCATGGCCACAAAAAAAAATTCAAGGTTCCAATTACAATAAACAATGGCCAAACAACCAAAATCAATGGTAGCCTTAGTGGTAGAAAGGATAGCAATGGCCACAAAAAAATATGAATTACTAATAGTCTATACTACCTCCACCACCAACTCATCAACAAGATCTAATGCCTCCATCAAACCCTTAGTATCAACCATCTAGACCATCACAAATACCTTCCCAACCCACAACTAACCCTAACACTAAGCCTATTCAATAGGATTATACTAACAAAGTTGTCCAATACCCTGCTTATGGGGTAGAGGTGAGTGACCTGCATCTCAAATAAGGGAAGCAACTTGTAGGACCTTCATCTCCCAAAATTATAGAATTAGACGATGAAGAACCCACAAACAAAGCCTTAGATAATACACCTTTGGAATCCTAGTTCAATCAAGGGATCCAAACCACATTACATATGCATCCTCCATTCTCAGAACATTTGGCTATCCAACAACAACATACACAAGATGAAATAGACCTTCTAAGCCACTTAAAGGATATCAACATTAAAATCCCTTTGATCCAAGCTATCAAAGATATTCCCATTTATACTAAGACTGTTAAGGATCTCTGCCTTAACAAGCCAGGAAGGGAAAGAAATGACCTACAAATAGTTCACATTTTGGGTAATTTTTTTGATATAATGTTGGGAAATATAACTATTCCAAAATATACATATCTTGGTAGTCTAGTAGTGGACACTAGAATCAATGGGACTCTTATTAAAAATAATTTGATATACCTAGGTGTTGTAATTAATGTGATGGACAAGGAAACCATGTAGCTACTACAGTTAGCCAATCTTAGGCCTACTCAAATACTTTTGGAATTATTTGATAGGTCTACAGTTAATCCTGAAGGAGTTATTGAGGACCTTTTCATTGCATTAGATTCTTGGGATTACCCTATTGACTTTATAGTACTTTAACCCAAAGTTAATCTAGTTGGTTATCAACTAGTCTTAGTTCATCCTTGGTTAGCCACAATCGATGCATTCATAGGTTGTAGATCAGGAAAAATGATCATATCCAACATAACTATAATCAAGAATTTAGTACTTTATCCACCAGCTCAGCCACATGAAGACCTTGAGCAGACCATTTGGTCACACCTGAGCAGACCATTTGGTCACACCTAGATAATGAGGGAAATTTATTACATACCTTAATGACCATAGAGTGTAGCCCTCTCCTAGATATTAAATACGGGGATAAGCTAATAGCTCATATCATACAAAATGATTGTGGAAGGCACCCAAAACAATAGGGTTGTCTATCCTATTTGCAAGATCCTTTGGAAAGTATAATAACTACCAATTCCTCATGAGGTATCCCAAATAATTTACACCTTGTTACCCTATCAATGCTTTCCAATAATACCTAGCCTTGATCTATCTTTTGTACAAGAAATGTCTATGCAATTAGAGATCAAGCGTAGAAAGATGTTGAATGTTAATAATGCATTGAATGATAAACAATATAAATCCTTGCATATTGTGTTGCAGGAACATGCAACATATTTTGTATTGGATTATAGTGATATGAAAGGAATTGATCATTCCTTATGCATGCAAAATATTTATATCAATGATGGCTACAAACCCATAAGGCATCCGCATAGGCATATGAGTCCAACCCTTAGAGAAATTGTGAAAGTTGGGAACTAAAAAAGCTTTTGAATGTAGGATTCATATATCATATATGAAACAGTGAATATATTTCACCATTGGTCATAGTACCTATAAAGGGTGGTAAATGGAGAGTGTATGTTGACTACAGGGAACTAAATACTGCCCAAAGAAAGGATCACTTCCTATTTCCATTCATTGACTAGGTTCTTGATTCTTTGGGAGGGAAGAAATATTTATCTTTTCTTGATGGTTTTAGTGGTTATAACCAAATTAATATTTCCCCTAAAGATCAAGATAAAACCATGTTTAGCTATCCCTGGGGTACCTATGCATATTTTGTTTTACCTTATGGTTTGTGCAATGCTCCAACCACATTTCAAAGAGAAGTACTTAGTATATTTTATGATCTTGCACATGATAAGATGGATTTTTACATGGATGAATTCACCACATATGATAAAAATATTGATGAGGCTTTACAAAATTTAGAAAAAAACTTGAAAAAATGCACTAAACACAATTTATCATTAAGCAATATAAAAATATTTATGACGGTGACAAAAAGCATTGTCTTGGTACATTTTCTTTCTAGTGGAGGGATACAAGATGACCCTAAGAAGATTGAGATTATATCTATACTTCTTGTCCCTTAGAAACAAAAGGATGTGAGAATCTTTCTTAGACATGTAGGTTATTACAAGAGATTCATTCAAGATTACAATAAAATAGTTCTACCTTTGTTTACTTTGTTGACGAAGGATATTGAATTTTAGTGGACTCCATATTGTTAGCGGTCCTTTGAGAAGTTAAAAGTAGCTTTGACTAATGCACCAGTTTTAAGTGGTCCAAATTAGACATTGCAATTTCACATTCAGACAAATGCATCAAAATTTACAATTGGAGCTATCCTGAGACAAAAAAAAAGGAGATAACGAATATACAATCTATTATATCAGCAAAAAACTCCAAGGAGTAGAGTTGAACTATACCATGATAGGAAAAGAAATGATTCTAGTTGTCTATGCCATTAAGAAGTTCATACATTATATAACTAGTTAACAAGTGTTCATACATACATATCATATAGACGTTAGGTACTTTATGAAAAAACTATTGGTAGGTAGAGGACTTGTAAGGTGGTTATTGTTGTTGTGAGAATTTGACATAACAATAGTTGACAAGCCTATAAGGGCTAATGTGGTTGTTGGTTTCCTATCTATATTGCCTACTCAATTATTAAAAGTAGTGGTTAATGATTCTTTCCTCAATGAATGTTTATTGTTTCTAACTATATATAATCCATTATATGTTGATATAGCTAACTACTTAGTAACATGGTGGCTTCTGGGTTACTTCTCTCCTAGGGAGAAAAGATAGTTAGTAAATGCTTCACCTATTCTTGGATTTTTGGATTCTTATTCTACACTAGCCCATGCATTAGGGAGGATGAAGTGTTTGACATATAGAAAGTCTACCAGGATGAACCTTGTGGTGGACATTTTTTAGCCAAGAGGACAACTTTTAAAATCTTAACAACATGATATTATTGGCCAACCCTTCACAAGGACTCTATTAAGTATACTAAAAGTTGTGATAGGTTCCTGGGAACGAGGAGACCTACAAGAATTGATGAGATGCATTTGCAACCCCAACTAGTACTAGCTCCTTTTGATAAATGGGGGCTAGATTTTATTGGCCCTATATCTCCCACTTCAAATAAAAAGGAATATATCCTGGTATGTACTAACTACTTAACCAAGTGGGTAGAAGTGAAAGCATTGCAATTTATCAGAGATGGAAATGTTGCAAAATTCTTATATGAGGAAATATTCACTAGGTATGGTGTTTCTAGGGAGATAGTGACTGATCAAGGGTCAAAATTCACATCAGACATCATAGCCCAGTTGGTTAAAGTATATAAGATTAGGCACAAGAAAATTAGGTAGAAGAAATTGACCCCATACCATCCTCAGGTAAATGGACAAGTTGAAGTTACAAATAGGGAGATCAAGAGCATATTGACCAAAATAGTACAACTTCATATAAGAGATTGGGTATCCAAATTTCCAAAAGATTTTTTGGCATATAAAACTACCTTGAAGACAACTATAGGGTTTACCCCTTATGAGTTGGTTTATGATAAAATAGTAGTGTTGCCTATAGAGTTTGAATACCAAATCCTACATACAACCGTTGACTTAGGGATGGACTTAATGAAATCTCAGAAAGAAAGGTTGCAACATTTGAATGCCCTGGATGAATTTAGATTGCAAGCATTGCACCATACAAAGGTTGTTCAGAAAAAAAGGATTAAATGGTATGACTAGTACATCAATACTAAGGAATTTGTTGTAGGTGATTGGGGACTTTTGTATGATTCTAGATATAAATATTTTCCAGGAAAATTATAGTCACACTAGTTAGGACCTTATGAGATCCAATAGGTGTTTCCTAATGGTGTAGTTCAGCTACAAACTATTGATGATGTGAAATTATCACTCTTGGTTAATGGCCATAGACTTAATTTTTACAAGAAACCACTTAAGCATGATAATTTTCTTCTAGCTCTGATGGATGAGTATGGTGTACACAGTTTCTTTGATTCAAGATCCAGGACACAAGATGATGTTCCATAGGATGGTGAACATCCATTGGTTGATGCTTTAATAGAAAGTGAATTAACCAACACAT
>VDFB02159226.1:82130-104693 GCA_007258455.2 Sequoia sempervirens | reverse complement strand
ATACATACATACATACATACATACTGGTATACATACATAGAGACATACATACATACAAAAATATATACATACATACATCAAAGATACTTAATAAACTTACACAAAAATAATTCCAAGCAAGACATAACACGAACATGTTATAACATTCTCGTGTTATGTCAAGCTTGAGAAACATGTAACAACATTTTGCAAAAAAGGGGGCAAAAAACAAAATAAAACATAATGAGAGCACATTATAACACACTCCAATTATATCTTGCTTTGGGAATCCCCAAGCCTTAGGCTTGCGATTTGCTTTGGATTTCCAACCCAAAGGCTTGGAGTGCCTTCCCAACATCGAAAGACATGTTTTTGCATATTCTACAAGATTTCACATCTAATCTTGTTTGCGCTAACCATCAAGTTTGCATGTGTTTCAAGGTTGAGTAAATCAAACATTTGGGTAATGTTAGGCTCTCTCTTAGCTATTTAATGATGTAATTGTTTTATATTTTGATAATGTTAAGGCTTTCATCTTTAATTTATTTTATTTGTGTGTTCATTTTTTGTCAACAATCAACGTTTGGTATTTATTACTTCATTTTTTAACCATTCATTGAAATTTCAAATAAATTACACTTTTATAAACTAGACTCAACTCTTCACATTCAAAAAGAATATTTTTGAATAGTTTTGTAAAATTATAGGGGTAGCATGGCCAAAATTCAGTTTTTCAAGATGTTTCCACTCTGAAAATTAGCAAGAAATCAAATTTTCATTAAAAAAATTATCAGAAATAACAAGCATAAACTACATGTTAGCTAATTTCTCATTGAAGTGATTTTATAAATACCAAAAAAAAATTAACCTTTTGAGGGAGCCACAAAAGATGCTATGTTTTGTTTTTCTGACAAATACAACAACAATTTATGTGGCTCCTTTTTTTGAACCCCATAATCTCTACCATTTTAAAAAATAATTAGTAGTTTAGAAAGTAGACTTAGAGCACTATGAACATTTTTTTTGTTGCATCTTTAGATCTTGAGTATAATTATCCTTAATTTCTCATCCAAGATTAGTATTTCTTTATTTTAGAAAAAAAGTGGCCACTTTAGACCCCTTTTTGGCCCCCTATCTTCCTGCACTTAACCCATTGTAGAATCAAATATTTGAATTCGAGCCATCAATCTATAATCTTTGTACCATCATTTGATGGTTATCATTTGAACCTTCATCCTTAAAACATACTTTGGACGCCCTTAGGCCAACGTCACCAGGGACACGCATCATCATACTGTGTTCCCACAATGCTAAATCAAGGACCTATTGACCCTCAACAAAATGGTAGAATGATACCATCTATATGCTTACATCATCTCTTTGTACTCATGTCCTCATGCTAACCATAAAACTTTCTTTGTTGAGAGCCTCGAGCTTGGAACCACCGATAAAGTTGTCACTTTTCTGCACTTCCATGGACAAATGTTGACATTGCCATATGAGAAATGTAGGCACATGGGAGTCATCCGATTGACTATTGCTAAACCTAAACTATCAATCATGTGCAATCAAATATTTACTTTCGGACTTAGGTAAATTTAAAGTCTTCATCACTTTTTGAGCTGGTAATACCTAGGTCAAGGGGTTGGTTTCTTCATGACTTTGAAGGCTTAATTTGTAACTTAAGCTATTGGTAATTCCCTATCACCAATCAATGATCAATTAGAAATTTTGTGAAGGAATTATGAATGTAGCTTTTAGGGTTTCTCTACTGAACCCTAATTTGACCAGAGAGCAGATATAACTCAATTCTAAGCTCCATTCTTATCCTCTAAATCTATGAACCACACCTTTGAAATGAGCATGAAAAACCCACATCAGATTGGCCATTAGTTTTCTCTAAAAACCATCAAAAACCTATTTTGCAAAAACATGTCAATATTGCATGACAACTTTACAACATTTTGAGCAGCTTTGTAACAATTGTGAAATATGCTCTTCTCTCCATCATACTTCATCAACCAACCTATGGCTGATCCACTAACATCAATGAAATCTAGTCTTCCAATTTTACAAAAAAGCATTTCAATATTGCATGACAACTTTGCAACATTTTGAGCAACTTTGCAACAATTGTGAAATATGCTCTTCTCTCCATCATACTTCGTCAACCAACCTATTCTTGATCCACTAATATCAATGACATCTAATCTTCCAATGATCTCCCATTAATCCAATTTCCTCTTGACATCTATGAGATGCCCTTTTGACATAAATGGGAACATATTACCAACAAAAGGAAGTTTCTAAATTAAGGCTAAGTTAATGGATTATGAAAGGAATAGTTGATGGGAAAGAAATTCAGAGTTAAGTGGTGAGTGAAAATAGAAAGATTAAAATAAATAAAATTTATTTATTTTCTCACACATGAATAATTAAATAAATACAAATATTTATTTAACTATCTAGAACAATATAGAAATTAGATATTTATTTATTTAATTATAAATAAGATTTGAGATTAAATAATTGAAGATAATTATTTAATAAAAAGAGGTTAATTAATTAAATAATTTTTTTTATTAATTAACCTTAGAGAAAAGTTAGAATAATTAAATAGTTAAAATTATTTAACTATATGGAAAAGAAGAAAGATGCTAACCTATTTAATTAGTTTTAAAAAATTACTTCAGGCTAAGGACAATTTTTAGTGTCTACACTAACTAAATAATCTAAATTGATTATATACTTGTTAATTACATTTTATTAATTGACTTAGATTTATTTATTTAGTATGATTTCTTTATTATGTCCAATAATAAAGCTCCTAGTTGTCATAGTTTTCCTTGTAAATTTTACAAGACCCTTTGAGGTTATGTTGGGAAGGATCTTTATAAATTATATAATGAAGCCTTCCAGTCAAATTTCTTAGGAAAGATTATTAATAAAAGAAATATAAAATTCATACCAAAGTCTAGTGATTCAGAAGGTATATGTAATTGGAGATTGATCACTTTGCTCAATGCTTCCTACAAAATCATTAGCAAAGCCCTTACATAGCTTAAGTTACACCATCTTACATAGATTTTATGACCTAAGAAAACTTGTTTTGTCAAGTCCAAATGTATTCTAGATAATATCATTGTAGTTTGTGAAGTTAGAGAATGGGCTCGATGATTTCAATGACCACCAATCTAGTTTTCTTGGCCTTTTCAAGTCTATTATCTAGAAATTCCCTTTAGCTATAGTATTATGTGTTCTTATTGTTGAAGGGTTTGGATACCTCTTGGATCATTCAATTTCTCAAGGGCTAGTTAAAAGTATTTATTTACCTAATTCATTAGCTCAACTTGTTAATGGTCATTTTGTCAAGACAAATATTTTCTCACTCTTTTGGAAGAGGAAAATAGTGTTAAATAATCTTTGATCCTTTTCTTAGAATTTTTTTAAAGACTTGTGTTGAACAATTCAATGGAAAATTACTCAATGTTACAGATTTTCCTTCTTACCAAAAACTCTCTAGCTCAACTCTTTTGGGTGGAAGTAGATTAGGTATAGTGAGATTTTTAAATTTTAATGCATACCTCTTGATTTTCAAGCTTCTATGTTACCTTTGTGGCAAGATATGCTTGTTAGAATTGAGAAGAAGTTCCCTTACTAGGTTACTAAGCCTCTATATTTGGTATGGATGTTTTAATTTTTTTCAAGATTTAGGCAACCACCTATGTTTATTATTCTACCTACTAGGTGCCTTCTAAAGCCTCATATTTGAAGCTATAATAGATTCATAGATATTTTCTTTGGGCCTCCTCAAAAAATCATTGAGGTTTTCATTTGGTGGCTTGGAAGTACTATTATCTCCCTCATGATGTAGGTGGATCAAGCATAATTTCCACTTAGCATCAAGGTTTGGTTTCATATACCAATTGGATCATTCATGTTATAGATGGTAACGATGCATAGAAAATTTTGGTGTGGCATAGTATTTCTTTTGGTCATCCAACCAGGAGATTAACTTAGAAGGGAATTGGTCTCCATAAAGGGAATTGGTCTTCATACTCTCATTTTAAGGATTTTTTAATGAAAATTATTTGGTGGGCTTGGGAAGATATGAAGCCTTGGATTCTCTAGAATGACACTATTTTTATAATGGTCTTTCTATTAAACAAAAATCTATTTGGTGGCCCATTCTAATGAAATTTTAAACTCATCCTCTTGCTAAAATCCCTTGGGTTTGTGCTTTGAGGCTTCTCAAAAAGGGTGTTAAAACGCTCCCTAATCTTTTTTCTAAAGTTACCAAGAATATTTCATCTTGAAATGAACCTAAGGATAAATTTTACTTTTCCAATCAAGATGATGAAACCTTTGATGTTGTAATCGAAGCCATCCTCATTGATGTGGCTCACAAATTTAGCATTCGGTCTTGCGAACCTTGGTGGAAAGATTGGAAGTGGTATCCTAATACAAAACTTCAAAATCATAAGTCTCGTAACAACTATTCTTGGAATTCATTTTATTTTTCTATGGTGCCTACTTTGAATGAATGATGGCTTATATAGTCTCCACTATCAATTTGGTAGCATAAATTTCACAACATTTGATCAGTTGTGCTTGAATGAAAGCTAGCTCATTTTCTTGATGTATTCTTTTCCAAGGCCTCCTCATTGGTTCTAGATTAACTCACTTGGGGATTTCAAAATCCTTGATGTCCTTTTTTTGGTTATAGAAGTCTCTCAAGCATCTCTTTTGGTTATGTCCCAAGGCTCAAGATAATTGGACTTGGATTCATGATTTCTTCAAGCCTTTTAGGGATGAACCTTTTTCTTGGCATATGGTGTTAATAGGGGATTGGTCTCAAATATGCTCCAGTTATAATTATATTTGGCATGCTTTCAAGGTGATGATTATTTTTAACATCTCAAAAGATAGAAATTCTTTTGTTTTGTATTTTTATTGTTTACAATTTATTTCTCTACACTAAAGTTGTGATATGTTCTAATGTGCTTATATAGATTCAAGTGTAAGTAAATAAAGTTACACTTGATGTTGCTCTCTTACAAGTTTTGTTGGATCACTGGGGTAATGCCCCCTTGTGTTGTTACCAAATTCTTTTGAATCCCACCTCATCTTGAGAATGTAATCAGTTTGTGCATGACAATCAAGATGTTGATTCACAATCATTTCTATCTCTTGTAAGAAGATATCGTGCTTAATGGGATTGGTTGTGGCCTCTTGACCATGTCTATTCTTCGCCATCACTTTTTAGTGGTAGGAATATAGGTTAGCTTAGTTTTGACAAATTTCCTCATTTGAATCTTGGTATTTGTCCTATTTGTGTTACAAGATAATCAAGATAATAATGTTAAAGATGATGATGATGGATGGGACTCTCTCATAAACACTTCAAACCTCAATGATGTGTGGGAAAACTAGATGACTGAGATCCTCATCCTCATCTCTCTACTGTTGCTCTCACCCATTAATAACTAGTTTTGATTGTGTTAATGTATTTTGCTTGGGATTAACTATAATCCTACTTAAACTCTAAGAATGTGACTATGCTCACCTACCTTTTTGTGTGAATATATATAACACAATTTTTAAAATGATAATATAAAAACTATTTATTAAAAAAAGGGGTATATTAAAACTTATATATATGTATATGAGTGGAAGAATGCAAAATTCGTTAATAGGCCTGTGGCTCCTAGGAGTGAAATGGCCAACAAAGCTCTACCTAGTGCACAACAAAGTTTTTAAAAAGAGAACCAAAACATTAAAGCTGCCCTTTTTCATCAGATTTTTAATGGTTTTATCCAGAAACATGTGCATGTGCATGGAATATCCTTATAACTGCATGTGCATGTGCATGGAAACATGTGCATGTGCGTGGAAACATGTGCATGTGCGTGGAAACATGTGCATGTGCGTGGAAGTTCCTCTCTACAATTTTATAACTGCACTTTATTCTTTCTAATTGCATTTCTTCAATTAAAAAAAATAACACTTTAAAGCTGCCCATTTTCATCAGATTTTTACTAATTTTCTCCGTTTTTCATCAGATTTTTAATAGTTTTATCCTGAAGCATGTACATGGAATATCCTTAATATTCCACTCTCGTTTTTGAAATATGTTCATTCTTTTTATTATGATTTTTTTGTTGGGAGAGTAAGTGGAGCATAATAATAAAAATCAGCGCCATAATAAAATAGTGCGAAACTTAGATTACGCTTCACACCGACGTTGACAGTTTACCTAGTACCAAAATAATACATAGTTGATTGAAAAATAGTTTGTCTTCTATCAGAAGAATCTGTAAACTCATTATTATTATATCCAGTAGTTGGGTAGAAATTGAAATTTAAAAATGAAGTGATGAAAAGTCAAGCTAGCCATCGATTCTTCACGAAGGTCTAGAATTTAAATAAAAATTAAAAAACCATTGTTTGAAGACTCAATATTCTCCATAGTGCCGGTCACCTATACAACTGCATCTCGGGATTTATGAAATTTGTTGGAGATTTTATTCCATAGTTGAGGAGTCGGGTCCATCTCATTTTGATCTTTGACAAGTTTTTCCACCAATAAAATTTTGGTTATAAGTCATACTAAGATTGTGTGAATCAAGATTAGAGCGACGTCATACATGAAACTTTGTTCCCTTCATTCTATATGCACTTCAAACTACCCACAAAGAAATCATTATTTTATAGATAAAATAGAGTTTTCACTGCATTTTTTTATAGTTGAAATGGTACAATAATGGTGAGGGTTAATAAACAGAAAGTGGGTTTGACTATTTTCAAGGAAAAGATCAATTAATTCAATTCAAACTTGTAGAGAAATATACTGTAAACGATTAAGGTTTTTTTAAAATATGTAAAAGTGTTATTGGGTCTTTGGTTTCATGAAGCTGAATGGTTCTAAATGAGTCCACCAAGGATCAAGTCTTATTGAGTGCAAGGCCCGTATACTATAAGGGATGAGGTAGGATCATGACTTGGATGGATTTGGTAGAATGGATATTCTTTAGTCCTTGCCTCTCGGTTGAAGATGTTTTAGCCTAAGGGTCGTGCTCTCATTTTGGGTAGCAAAATGATCTTGTAGATTATATAAAATCCTCCATAAAAAAGTTTGAAAAAGTGAACACTCATTCCAAACTTTACGAAAAATGAAACACAAGAATTCCCTTACCACACAAATAAGTAATTTGTTTTACATAAAGTCAAATACCTTGTATAAAACTTTGTAATGTAGATCATAACTTTTCTCTTACAACAATATTATTTTTCAAGGTTATATATAAGTACAAAAGTAATGAGACAATTAAGTTCCTAGAGCATTCTAGAAGCTTTGCATGTAGGAAGTTAGGTCAAGTAAATTTCTATCAAAATAGAATATGATTTTATTCACACATTAAATTGTTGTGCTTTTCAATATGATATAGGTTATGCTAGGAATTTGTTGGGATAAACCCATGTCACATTCTCTCTAAATAAATTCTCATTCCAAAAACACACTATAGTTTCTTTCCCAAAAATTTCAAAGTTTCACATTTAGAAAAGTGAAGATTTTTCACCTACTTTGAAACAACAATGAACCATAAAGACATTTAAACCCTATAAAAACATTATTAATGTGCTTCAAACCTTGAATAATGTGTGGTACACTCTACTAAGGCTCAAAGAAGCAACAAGGCAAGTAGGGGTAGAGTTACATGAACTAGTTCTCTTTGAAAAAGGAGAGTTGTGCTAAACAAAGACTAGTCTACATTGAAACCTATAATGGAGGTGTTGATGCCTAAAACTATCCTTCTCGACAAACAACCTCTTTTGGGAAGTTTCACAAATGTGGGACCAAATTTGTTATCTATGAAACTACCTCTAGGATTTTAGAAGCCGCCTCTTTGAATATTGGGTGAGAAAAGGGTAAGAAGGAAAGGCAAGAAGCAAACTAAATTAAAATCTACCCTAAGGTGATGTGCCAAAATCATTGATGTGGTTCGTTCTTAATATTGCATAATATAGCCTAAACTCTTTGAAGCACTACAAACAATTTAAAAGAGCATGTGCAAGATTTAAAGTTTGCAATATAAACAAAAGTCAAGTACTATAGAAGCGAAAAAAATATAAACAATAGACAATAATTGATTTCACATATTTAAACATAGAACACCACATTCTCTTCATTGTTGGGTGAAGAACGAATTACAAAGGCCAAAAGGAACAATATATAATATTTAATCTTTCTCGCGAGAGACACGTGTTAAGGTTCAAGAATGAAAAACAAAAAAATATGCTATTTCTATTCAAATATAAAACTATTACAATACTATTCTTGGTAAAAATTGTGAATCCAAAAAGGTCATTTTACAAAAGATATAACTTCATAATATATAGGCACAACGGCCTTGGTGGGGCGGAGTTTAGAAAGACAAAAGAATCACTGCATAGAGTTAGGCACTCTTCTTCATGATGAGGTCATTGTAACCGTCTAACTGAAAGGAGAGTACTTCGGCTCATACATGCAGATGGTCTTCAGTCTTGGACATGGCACAACCCTAACACCTCATAGTTTTCTTGATGCTAAGAGAAAGCATTGTGGCAACACATGTCTATCTCTAAACTGGTCTTGAAATCTTCATTGGGCACGAAGCCCACCTTTCTCTACCAATGGCATAACTCCTAGATATGACAAGAAAAACCTTTCCATAGAGGAACTTGCCATGACAATGTGGCAAGGAGAACAACCCTATGAAGATGGCTTCATTTACGGATCACACTCATGATAATGGATAAGGGGATGCCCTTTTATAATAAAGTAACCTCCTTCACTCTCGAGGAGCGTTGAGTTGCCACGTGGAAGCCCGACTCCCTTTCGGCTATATCTATATTGTGGGCCTTGCCTATTGCTCCTCGACCAATAGCGCAAGTCAGGGCTCACCAAGGCTTGAGCAACTCAAAAAAGTGTTGTGATGACATGTGGAAGGTTGAGGAGAGAGCGCTCCTTAAAAGCTCTTCTATATTTTTTTAAACAACCGCATGTGAATCCAACACGTGGCGAGTCAGTGTTGCTTCTAAAGGATGTCAAGAGCTCTTTTATAAGGAAAGAGTGTGGAGGCACCATGTGGCACTAGTAGAAAGATTCAATACTTAGCCAACAATTTAAAAGCAACCTAGCAAAAAGGAGGTCAATATAAAGGATCAACCAACCTTTGAACATACACAAAACCTTTGAAAACGTGGATCTGATCCACAGTCTTGGTGATTCACAGGGGAATTTTCATGCGGATGGAAGAACCCCAAAAACACTAGCCTCGACCCAAAAAGAAGAAAAACTACAAAAATGGAGGACACTCACAAAAATTACAATTTCTGAAGAGTGGACTTCAGAGGGGTTCACTCATCCTTCGAGGGTTGAGATTTCTTTTTCAGAGCTTCGAAAGGTCTGTCTAGATTAGTTATCTCCTTAAAGGAGAAGCTACTCAATCCCTGTACTACTACCCACATTTGAAACTCTACCTAGGAAAGTGGCTACAAAATAGCCTCCACCTCAAAGACATTTGGTGCCTGACTCAGAGTTGCAAAAATGGTCTAGTGATTCTACTTCACAATCAACAACTCTTTTGATGTGGTCCTCTAAAAGGACCATGTTGTCAATGAGGAACAGGGAGGGGATTCCTAATTAGATCACCAGTTGTTCAATGTGTCCCTTGGGTGATCCCACAATAGTGTTTTATAATTTTTGGCCAAACTGGACACTGTAATTATTATTTTTAACTAAATTTTCACATTCGGGCACCTATAGCAGCTAAACCATGAGGAATTTGAAGATAATGTAAACTAGCGTCTCGTCACATTTTGTCTCTAGATTCTAAAAATATTTTTTCAAAATTTGTGGAATTAGATTGCACTTCTTTTTTCCATCTCCCATGAAAATGGGTTTTTTTCCAGAAAACAACATTTTTAAAACGTGGCGCACACCGTATAATGCATAACTTTTTTTCCATGAAGGATAAAATTCTAATTCTTTTGAATTTAGATTTGTAACTTCGATATCTAGTGCTTCCACTTTCTTAGATAGTTTTTTATTGAATATGTTTTATTTAATCAAGTTTCGAAGTCAAACCAATTACAATTCAGACATAGTGTGACCATATAATGCGTAACTTTTCTTGTATATATCGAAATTCAATTTTTCTTTTTTTGTTGGATCAAGAACTTCAATATCTGGTGCACTCATATCTAAGTTATTTTAAAAAAAAAAACATATGCTATTTTCTACATGTGTAGAACAAAGACCTTCATTTTTCATGAAAAACCTATGTTTAATAAAACTAAAAAAATAAATACATAATAAAAGGTGGCTTCTAAATAGTGGTTTACAAATTATATGAGGAAGGAAATTTCATTTTTTTCCTCTTCCCCAAGCTCAATGGGTTCGGTCGAACTCAATGGTTCGACCGAACCTCATCATAGGTTCGACCAAACCCACAAACCCTAAATAAAAATAATCATATTTAAATGGGTTCGACCGAACCCCATTAAATATTACAAAAAAAAAAAACATTCTCATTTTCGACTGTCATTTTCACTTTCTTTTTACCAGTTGCTTTCCCTAGTGCGTGCGGCGAACCGAGACCCTAACGGCGAGCAAACTGACTTCTTTTCTCTGGCAAAAGAAAACTCAACTTCGTCTCTCCAAAGTTCATCAACCCGACTTGCATATCAAGCACCAGGTATGTGAAATTTGAATTTTGTAGAGTTCAAAATGCATTTATTTGTTAAATTTCAAAACCCTAAATGTGAATCTTTTTCAAATTTGTTGAATTCAAATTGCATTTGTTTGAAAGTTTTTAAAGCGTTTTTAGCATACACTATTTTTCTTCCCCATTTTGCATACATTTTATGTCATATGTGTAAATGAAATATTCCTTCCCATTTCAGCAATCAAAGCTATGGATAGCCTGCTCCTAAATGGAAAGACCAAGTGAAACATATATAAGAACTTAATAGCATATGGAAACAAACAATATAAAGTTATGAAGTTCAAATAGAACCACAAATTGTATCATTTGTAACATTAAAAATGTCCATCTCTACACATTTTTGGTGGTAGGTAGGTATTGCACAATAAGATAGAGGATGTAAACTGATTAAGACTTGGATAGTATTTTAAAAGGAATTTGAGGTGTGGAAACACTTCCCATATTAACCTATCAAGAGATAAATATGCAAAATAGATTTAATTTTAGTTACAAGAAAAATGTATAAATTATAAATTTATAACATAATTATGTACATGGGAAAATCCTCTTGGAAGAAAAATCCCACAACCAAAAACATGAACCAATTATATTATTTGATAATAATATCATTTACAATAAAATATTCATGTGCATACCCTTATAGTAGTATCATCAACATGTGAATATGGAGTAATTTCTAGTAGCATGATGATACCTACAAAATCATTATGCTTTCTCCATCTCAAGCACCCATAAATAGGAAAAATCTAAACCATAAACCAAGTGTGGTTTACCAAAACCATGAGCCAAAATAATGACCTAAAAATGGCACCAAATTTGGCACAAATTCCAACACCATATTCCTTGGCTTGGTTTATAGGATGTATTTAGCAAATTCTTTGCATCTTGTCAAAAAAATTCAAATCCTCCTCCTCATAACCGACACTCCATTTTTGACATATTCAAACCCATTATTTAAGATGATCTTGATGATTATCATAATTCTAATCAATATTCTAGTGTAACCCCCCTTTTTTGTTCTCTTATGTGTCATATAACATTTCATAAGTAATTCCCATCTTACAATTTCATACAATGCTCTTACAACTTCTTAAATATATAAAAGGGACAATCCTAGTTCAATTAGGATTATTTAATTATTATCACCTACATCCATTCATTACATGTTATTAGTTTTTAGTTTCACACATTATTAGGAAATATTCATTGTCTAAGCAATTGGGGTATATTGCATCTTTGAGAGTGTTTTCCTTATCTTTTATCTAGTTAAATTAATATCCTTTAAAATCTAAAGAGCCACATTAAAGAAGATGAAAAATAATGATCAAGACTATGATTTAGATACATATGTTGCTAGACAAGATATTTTCCTAAATTGATAATTGCGTATTGATGCATCTCTCACCCTAAATATCCTCACTCATTGGCTAGTAATTTATATAATGTATTAGGTGGCTATCCTTGAGGGAATTAATACTATTCATAATATTACCACTCTAATGGATTTTAATAATGTTGTACCCTCTATGCATCCATCTACCCTTCATCCTCTTATAATGATTCCTCCTATCATACTATAGTTACCACTTCCATGGGATCCACCACCCATGTCCTACCACCTTTCTCTCCACTAGTATTTTTCTTATCTCCCATCCTTTTATATATGTTCACACCATTGTTACTACTAGCACTATCCTATACAGATATGTTCTTCATACCATTCCTCCTTATCCTATGAAAATCTAACCTTATAATGTAACTTCTCCTTCCATTACCATGTCATTACCTTTCTAGACCTTCCCCTCTTTATACATTCTCCTTTTTATCCTACACTACTCCTACCACTAATATATCCCTATACCTTGGATATACTATTGAAGAAATTTAACTGACTTTCAATATCGCAAAAATTAAACCCATATTTTTAAATGTAAAATGTGTATAATAATTTAGCACAATCCATGCTTCCTAATTCAACTTCACTAATATCTATCGAATTAACTTAGGTTCATTACAATTTAAGATAATCATATAGCCATAATTAGTTGTCAAGATAATGGTAAAGTTTTCAATAGCCATATTTATCCTTCCACATGCCACCATTAGACATACACATAAGATTCATGAACATCCATACCTATGAGCATCCAAACACAAGAAATATAACTATATATCATGCACATCATCAACATACACATAAAATATCACACCCATCATCAACACAACTAATAGTTCCCATATCATATTATCTATGTTCTCATATAAATGTGTCTTCAAATACATCAAAGCACTCATGATTAAATCCACTCTGCAAAGGATACACACAACTAAAAAGGTGCCCCTAAGGTATTTGTCTCCTATATCTATCCTCTTAGCCTATCCTTCTCTATGGATATGTTCCACTCATATCTACCACCCTGAGGTGATCCATGTCTCAATCCTTGTCAAGGTCCCTCCTCTCTACCTATATCCTTTCTCAATGGCTAGATCATGGCACTGCTCTAAAACACCTACATTTAAATATTAAAAAATGTTTAATAAATCATACAACATTGATTAAAACTAACTAAACAATGAAAGCATTTAATATTATAACACCTTATGAATTATATTGAATGGACCCCCACCTTGAAATTTATAGCCATCGATGTCAATCACTTATTCATACTATAGATTTGTTCTCCAAAACAGCTACATTTATATAAAAGTGAATTTTTAAGAAAAATAATATTTCGATCAAACTTTTTCTTTACATGAATCTTTGAAATTTATTTAGTAAAGGTCTCATTTTGTACATCTTTAGTAATTGTATAAAAATTTGGAATTTTTTGGTTAATGTCTTATTGGAAAACCATTCATTGAAATTTTTTGAAGCCCACAACCGAATGGTTTGTGATGACCTCTTGCCTTCAAGAATTTCTATTATGCTCATCAATTTCAAACCATTTTGGGGTTCTTGAATGTTTTTAAATTTTAACAAACTCATTACAAAAAGATGGATTTTGAATTTCTTTTTCTTCTTCACAAAGGTTCTCTCTTCTTATGTAATTTGGAGACACATTGAGTTTCATTGGTTCATGTGAGCTATCAATTTAATCATTGTTATCAACAAGTCGATTATTGAGTGCAATTTCAATGTCATAGGGTTCATATCCACATTAGTCAAGAAATTGTTGATGTATTTCATTCTTCTTCTTCTTCTATGATGCTACTCTTATCAATAGGTGTTCCATCAAATTTTACAATATTTTCACATTCATGTTCAACATTTTTATTTTCAATATTATTGTCACTTTCATTTTTTAAACATTTCATTATATTGAACATTAAAATATCCAATTTAAATGTCATTTAAGGGTAAATAAGGACCTTCATCTTCTTTCAATAATTAACATTAGAAATTAATACTTGGTTCATATTGTATACCCACCTCCCAATGGTCTTGGAATGGATGCATTTAGATGGAGAAGGATTTCAAAAGGCTCATGGTACTTGTGGACCCCTCAAAGGCATGATATATAACACATGAACTTTATTTATGAAATTTGGTCTTTTGTTGTTGGCTTCTAGTATGAATGTTATCTATACTTGGTGGAATTCTTAGTTGTGACTCAATATTCCATTGTTGGTTTCTAGTGTGATTATACAATATGCTCGCCAAACTGTATTAATTTCTAATGTTAATTATTCAAAGAAGGTTTTTTTTCATAAGAAGAGACCTATGTTCACATATTCCAAGGCATGTTATTATCCACAATGCATGACACTTCTTCGTGCATCTCTACCAAGTTCTAAATAGATACAGATCTGTCATTTCCATGGAGGAGATTGATGATTTTGTACTGATGTATTAAACCAATGTGCTTTTGTAACATGTTGTAATTAGACAATTGGTCATTTGTACTAGGACCTCACTGGTCTTTTTGATATTTTGTAAAATTTGTTACTCGGACTACAACTAGGGGTTTTCTTGCTGGTTCTTTCCCACCAGTATGTCTGCCTGAACTAGCTATATGTAAAATATTATATATAAATCAAATTATAAGTGGTCTCCCACTTTTTCTTAAAAAAAAACGTTCTTGTAAATGTCCACATCTCTTTCCTTGACACAGTTGCTATTTCTTAAAATATTTCTTATGATTTTTCATAATGTTGACCAGTCAATACTTTACTGTAAATATTCTATAGTCATGTGTTCTTAAATGTCATAAGAATATGTCATAATTTCTAAGTTTTAGACAAAAGATATGATATGATATGGTGGAAAAAACCAAGATACAATTTGGTTTAGTTCTCATAAACTCTCTAAAAAATAATTGAATTCCTACATCCTAACTAGAAATACCATGAGGGGTTTAGATCCCATTTTAGACAAAAAAATATTCTTATACTCATCACTAGTTCACTTGGACCAACTAAAGAGATGGTGAACTAAGGGAAACTTAGTTGTATTGATAGATTAAAACTTAGTTATTTCTCTTTCCATTGTCCCCTCTCCACAAAACACCCTTATTTAAGTAGATTCTATTAAACCTATCTCACATATCACCTCCCAATTCTTTAAACTTTTCAAACTTCTTATTCCTCATACCTAATAATCTATCCTTCAAGCTCAACACTTCCCACCTCAATCAAATTGATCACCTTGCTTTCCTAATATCCCTTTGGTTGATGTTCCTAGACCTCATCAAAATGGGATACAATTGTGGAATGATGCGATTAAATCTATTGCAATACCTTACTATGATCTTACAATAAGAATATGGCTAGAAAGAGATCTAGAATGGAAAAAAAATATGGATCCAAATAGAAAAAAAAAACTTGTTTTGGCTTTAGCACTTACTAATAACTTTTCTACAATGAGTGGTTGCTTTCTTGAAATAAAACTTAGAAGATTTGAACTTAATTGTGGTAGAGGATCTCAATTAAGAGATAGGCTACATTGGATGAAAGGATATAAGGGATACAAATTATTTTTTAGTTATCTTGAACATATTTACATTCTCGAGAGTGGATAATATCTATCGTTGATCAAGAGAGGTAGTTCCATGACAACTCTAATGATATTAAATCCATTTTCCTCAACATTACAAATAATTTTTAATTGATCTAGTTGAAGGAGATCCACGTCAAGATATAGTGAAAAATTATGGGCATAACAATTATATATTTTTTAACATATATAAATGTATGGTTGGATTAGTGAGATATTTATAACAAGTATGCAATGAAGTCAAACTTTATTAGATTTGATTTTATAAACTAGTTTAACGATTCAATTTATAGCTTTATGAAATCTATAAGTTTAAATAGTTTGATGGTATCTAAACTTTATACATATAAAAATATGATAAATGTCTCATTATTTTGCTTTCCAATCTATAATTTTTTGATGTTCTTGGCTATATAATTGAAGTTCATTTATGTTAACAACTATTAGATTAAATATTTTTATCCCCAATTATTTTCAAATAATTTTATACTAATCTTTTTATGAATTCTTATTCTTTCTTTCATCGTTTCATTTAAAATTTGAACCATTTAAGGATGCTATGTTATAGATTATAGTTCTCTTCCAATTCTTTTTAAATTGTTAATGGTATGAAAATATTATTGATGACTAGATGAATTATTACAAGTTCTATTTTAGATTTGTATTCCCTTTATCTAGATATATTATTTACCAAAGTCTCATTGCTCTTTTAGGTGTACTACATATATATATATAAAACATGGAAAATGCAGATCATGTTCCACCTGTGCCAGATTCTTTGTGTGCAAATACTAGTAATGAGATTAAAAAATTGAGAGATTCATTAGCACAGGGTGCAAACCCGGGGATAAATAGTGAACCATGCATGTTAATATTGCATAGTCTAGAAAAACTAAAGGATGAACTTGAGAGGACTAGTACATATTCCCCAGATAGAGTGACTGCTATTCTTTCTTGCATGCGGGAAAAAGCACATGGTGACATTCCCCTTAAACAAATACAGGATAGTGTCACCAAAGAAATGATAAAAGCCACTTGTTTTCCATTTTATCAAAATGTGCGTAACGTTAGGGGATACCAGGTCACTAGATTTGTCGATCATGCTATGGCCTCATTGATCTACCCAAGATTTCTCATAGCACATGGTCTCTACCCAAACAATGACTAGATTCCATTGTATTTTGTTCAGCAGTTGTATGTTGAGGTCCATTTGGGCCTCAAAGTTAACTACCTGGACATTCCACCATATGCTGGTCAGGGGCGTGGTAGGATTGGTGATAGGCCCACCTATCATCGAGCAAGTAGACCACCCCCAGTGTTTAGGGTATTGGTTGGTGACAAGTCTCCTACTCTCACCCCAGCTCTAGCCCCCATAGCATATGAGGTTGTTGCTTCCCAAAAGGAAGCAATTGCCACTGTAGGTGACATTGCGGTTGCCACCACTAGTATATATGATGATCGTGTAGGTCAGTATTTGATGTCCATACATTCGCTATCCACACCATTTTCGTTACAGTGGACCACCATGGATCCTTTTACAGTGGTCAACATCCCTACTCCTACGCAGCTTGATGCACTTACAGGAGATATGTCACACATGGCTCTGCATTATTTGGTTGAGGACCTGTTGGAGGCATATGCCAACATTGCATTAGAAAATGGGATCGGTATAGAGCATGTTAGAGATCATTTGAGACATAGAGGTCATTTAGTTCCAAGATCCCATCACTCTCAGTCGAGCACTAGTGCAAATCAGGATCCACCTACAGTTCATTCGGCAGCTGCACAGACTATGGGTTTTACTGATATGTTGATTGGTTCTGGTTCATCATCATTGATGCCATCTCACCTTCATAGTCCTCTACATTCATCATTTATTGCATGACATGGGATAGATCGGATGGATGTAGATGTTGATTCGTCGCTTGACCGTTTGGTGGATATGGTGGAGGTGACTATTTTAGAGGACTTAGGTCATCCGATATCAGATGATATTCATGTATGTGTGCATGTGCATGTTTCAATTCTTTTTTCATTATTTTTAATTTTTTTTAACTAGATATTCATGTAAGTTGATATATATATATATGTATATATATTGTTACAGGTGGACATACCTCATATCACTCCTAGCCTTGGTCCAGATTGTGTGCATGATCGATGTGACTCTGCGGATGAATCTGCTACCAATGGAAATGTGAGATTTTCATTTTTATATAATCACATGTGTATATGTACATGCAATATTTATGTATGCATAGATCTAGATTGATATTTAAAAATACAAGTTCATTTAATAATATCTTTCATAAATTTTATTTAATATAAATTATATGTATTTAACACATCTTGTACACAATTTTATTTGCAGGGCTCAGCACATCCATCAGAGTAGGACCGTTCTCATGCAGATGGCCATTCGACTAGGAGTAGAAGTTCATATTAGGCCATGCACACTAGATTTTTGATCTTTACCACATGCATAATTTGCTTATACATGATGATCTTTAGTATTTGAGATTTGATGATCTCTAACTTACATTTGCTTATATGATATACATACATTTGCTTATTTGTTGATCTTTAGTATTCGAAATTTGATGATCTTTAATTTAAATTTTGCTTATATGATATGTACATATATTTTCTTATATGATATATACATACATTTTCCTTTTTGCTTATAATATGTGTTATGTTTATATGTATTGAATCTCTTTACATGTATGTGCATGTGTTTGCTTATGGTTTAAACATGTTTACACATAATATATGTATGCATTTGCTTTAAATATTCAATATACATACATGTTTTCTTATTTTGTGATCTCTTACAACTTACATTTCCTTATATTCAATATACATTTGATCTCTAGTAGAATTTTAGGGAAACCAATGCCACTTTATAATTAAGTTCATTCATGTTGATCACAATAAATATTTTTTTAAAAATGACTTAAGCAACATGAACCATTGAGTTGAGAATAAGATATAATATTTTTGACAAGTAACTTGAAATTCAATTCAAATATAATTAAGAAAATTTAATTCAAATTATACCTCTATTATACATTTTTGAAAACTAACTTGAAATTCAATTCAAATTATACCTCTAATATACATTTTTGGCACTTTAACAAAATTCTAAAATTACTAGATATGTTGTGCATACCTATGAATTAAATATGTTCAACAAACTCCACAATGAAATAACTTGTTTGTTTACCACTTGATTCATTTAAACTAGGATCTAGTTATTCCATGTCCACTTGAATATTTTTTATTCACTTGGAGCGCAGATTTTGGAGAAGAAGTTTTCGCACATTTATCAAGGAGGCAAATATTGGAGCTCGACAACTTTTTATTTTTATCAATCAAGGCAAAATTTGGAGGATAATTTAACTGAGTTGGTAGAGGACTTTTTTAGAGTCATCTTTAAGTTGAAGAAGAAAATGGGACAACAAAGAAAAAGAAAAATGTGTCTCGACGAAAATTGTCAAAAGAAGAAGAACAAAAGAGGCGTGACCAAAACTTGGAAAATTATCATAGAAAGAAACAAGGTACATGCTTGTTTCTTCTCTCTCTCACTCTCAAGTTTGTGTTTAGGACTTTTACTTTGAAGGTTTCTAACCATCATTGCACTTGAATGATTATAAATACTTTTAAATGTCCTCAAGTCATCTTGGTCATGCAAGTTGCAATATTTATATGATGCTTGACTCCAATTCCTTCAGCAAATTCTTTTTGTTTCAATATTTGTGTTTTGTGTCTTTGGTCTTTTATTTTCATCAATTCAATGTTCTCAAATTATTTTTATGTTTTATGCTGTAGGGATTCCTCAAGTTGGAGTCGAGCCAAATCTAGATATTGGATCAAACGAATCTGTTGAAGAACACATGGACCCTGAAGTTAGGGAGGAGACCCAAGTTCAAAAAATGCTTGTTGGAGAGGGGTCAAGATCACTTCCTTGTACTAGTATGGATGAGCATATAAAACTAGCATAAACTTCTCTCACTTATAGCTCATCATGTTTTATTAGTTTGTTTGCTTGCATACAAAAACTTCACTTATATTTAACATCATCTCTCACTTTTATTTGCAAAATATTTTGTGACACATGTGTAGGAAGGGCTCAACAAGCAGGAAGTTTTTCATCTTTGAGAAGTTAGTGAAATCTAGAACATTGGATCAAATGAATGTCAAGCTCAGAATGCATGGTCCTTCTTGAGATAGGGAGGAGGCACAAGTTCAAACAATGCATTTGGAGAGAATTAGGGATCACTTCCTCCTCTTGTTATGGATGAGCATATAAAACTAGTTGAGAAGGTGGGGAAACAAATTTCTCATAGAAATTTAGATCATTTACTTGAAATGGATATGGAGAAACTAAAATAATATACAGCAATATACTAAATAAGAGAAAGAGGTCAATGACTAAATCTATAAATGGAATGATCAATCATCATTTAATCATCTTGATACCTTGAAAAACCCAATTGTTATAGCGTTTGCTAGCAGTGATGAGCTCAAAGAGTCATTACAATTGTTAGTGTTCATTGACATCAAATAAGAAGAAACACATGGGATTACAAAGGATGTTATTTCAAAATGTTAAAAAGGGTTTAGATTCCATTAGGGAAAGGATCTCGATCGGTGGATAAAGCCACTACAAGAAGGGTGATGTTGACATCTATTGTACATCAAAATATAGCAAGAAAAAGAAAATTGTTTGCACTTTCGGCTGAAATTGGTTATAGTAGAACCACATTAATAAAATATGAGAAAAAGAAAGTTTTTGGATGAGAGTTCAAAAGGAAATTGAGGAGAATTGTGTGTAGAGCTCCTGTTAGAACTAAGATTAGAATGTTGTTAAGAACTTAGTCTAGGATTTTAGCATGATCAAGCACAAGTCCATCATCAAATACTAAAAGATGTTATATGAGACATATGGACCTAGTATTTATGAAAATCATATCAAACATTGGCTAGACATAACACAATTTGATATGTATATGAATTTTTGTAATGCATATCCTTATATAAAGATTGGGCAAACAATGTTTCAAAGGTTAAAGCCATATTATGTGAAGATAAACAAGTTTTTTGAAACTTGTTGTTGTCGTTATCATGTTGAATTTGATCTCTACTATCAGGTGTTTCGAAAGATGAGAGAAGAAAGATGTGGGTTTCAAAATGCACCTCCTAAACAGGAAAGTTTGTTCATAAAGTCTATATTATGTGATCATGAAAATGGACCTCAAATAAACTGCATAAAAGGAATTTGTGAGACATGTGGAAATTTGGCTAAATTTCCTTCAAGAATTGAGGATACTGACCTAACAAAGATAGTAAATTGCAAGAGGTAAGTACTATTTTTAGAGAGTTTATTTGTTTCAATTTCTCATCGATCAAGTTATTTGGATTCTCTTTGATGTAATGTTTCATTGATCAAGTGTGGTTTATTATTTATTCGCATATTTTACTGACACAGGTACAAGTATGTAAAGTTGCAAACAAATTTTGGGAAACAATCCACAAGGTTGAACTATGTAGAAAAGGAGATTCCCATTGGAAAATTTATGGAAGATTTTTGAAAATTTGATATGACCATACATACATCATTCCTTTTTTGCTAAGTGGCAAGTACAACAATTCCAAACATTGAGAGATACTTTACCACATGGAACAGTTCTATTAGTTGTTGACTTTGCAGAAAATTACTCCTTTCTACATCAAAAGGAGATTCAATGAGAGTATTACTTTTCAAAGAAGATCACTATTATGGTTCATGTGTGTTATCGACATGCACAATTAGAATTGGATGGTGTTGAGAGTATAGATGAAGAAGGAGCCATTAAGAAAGAATATCACTTTTATATTAGTGATGATAAAGAGCATGACACACTTTTTGTCCAACATTGCTTTACAATATTTTTTGAGAATTTGAGAAGTAGGGGTGTAAAATTTAAAAATCATTTTGTATGGTCAGATGGATGTGCGGCACAATTCAAATCTTCATGGCCATTCTATGCAATTTGTAGATATCATAAAATCTAAAAAATACCACATGTTTCGAGTTTTTTTTAGAGTGGGCATGGAAAGGGTGAGCATGATGGAGCAGGAGCTTGCATCAAACGAGCTTTAAGAAAGCATCAAATGAGTTATTCAGAAGATTGTCTAGACAATGCACATGATGTTGTTGAATGGTGCAAGAAACACTTTGCATCAAATGTGGTCGGCACATCTTCAAGAACAAACCAACACATTCCACATAGAGTGTTTTGGGAGATATCGGGTATGTACATAAATTACATTAAATCAAAAATTTGATTTTATTTAAATTTAAAATATATATATATACATATTTGTTCACATAAATTTTTTGTTGTACATATGTATCTACGTGTGAATAGAAGATCGATTCATGGATACAAGAGGGTAGAAAAAACAAGATCTTTGCATTGTGTTAGGAGTTCAGATAGTCGCCATGGATGGATATTAGACACAAGGGATTACTCTTGTTTTTGCACTGAGTGCATTGACAGAAACTCTGATTATGCATGCAAGAATCAAGAACCTAGATATGTTGGTAAATGGGATACAATGCCACTAGTTGTTTCATAAACATATGATGAAGACGAGGAAGAAGGATTTGAAGACATTCCTTTGATTTCAATTGATTATGACCATATTTCAAGATTGGTTAGAAAAGGTACACATGTAAGTTTTCAATAATTTAAATATTATACATATCTAGTTAATGATCTTTAGAGACATTTCTAATTTTTTAAGAATTTTTTTGTGTAAATTTGGTGTATAGGA